>CM053792.1:500715380-500990380 GCA_028749045.1 Cupressus sempervirens
TATACAAAATCATATTCGAAAAGAGGTTCACTAGCCTCCATAATCTACTCATTGCACTGCATACAATGTCTATCGAGCAATTCTAGAATCATGTCTAGGCTGCAAAAAAAATCAATGCAAGAACCTTCACGTGGTTAGCCCTGATTAGTAGAGAATATTAAACCATTCTTGAAACCAAGTGAAGCTTAATATAAACCTATGATTCATGACAACTAACTGTGTGAATCTATTGTGAGCTATGAGAGCATCATAGTTATTTAACTTTTTCTGCCAATTTTTTCAATTGTTAATACAACAAGCCATCGCAATTCTGATAGCTACCTGTCAGTTCCATAGAATTGCTACCACAAATATGTCTCTATGGTGACAGATAGGTTTGACAGCTAGCTATTGGTCCCACATCATTGTTGTCACATACATATCACACATGCAATGACATCTCCGATGGATAGCCATCATAATTGTGATGATGTATTGCACTGTCTAGCTTCAATTCACAACATCTATATCCATTGCAAGTGTGACAAAAGCCCTTTTCATCACAATTTATCACAAAAAAAGTTTTCCGCACATTTGACGAGAGCCAATTCCTGTTGGTGTTGCTTAGGCGACGGGTGGTCATCGCAATTACAATGTCCTATCATCGCAATTCATGCCCAAATGTACTAGTATCAGGGAGATCCTTGTGGTAATAGACAAAGGTCATCCAAGGTTGCATGGGTGAGGGACCTATAGTGGACCAAGATCAGACCCTTCGCTAGGGAAGGTTTTGGTTATGACGTAGAGTAGTGGTTGATTACCTTGGACATATGTTTCACGATGCAAGACTTTGACTCCAATGTCAAAGAAAGATATGTCATCACACACTCAGTTATCTTTGTGGCCACATGGTGGAATATTGAGGAGAAGAAGCTAGGTGTGGACATGAGTATTGTTCATTGAAAAAATTTGTGATCACTTCCTACAAGAACAATGACACCGGTAGAGGGTAGATGAGTTTCATAATCTGAGGCAATATACCATGACCATGGTGGAGTATGAGTGGAAAGTTTTATGAGCTCATGCCATATGCAAGAATCAGTGACAATTTGGCACTTATGTTATCATACTTTATATAGGAACTGAATAACTCTTTCCTCAGGGGTGTGAAGGTATTCCAACCTAAGACCCTTAAGGAAGTAGTTCATTAGGCCATACTTGTTGAGCAGGATGTCACTTCAGGACATGGTGGCTATGTGGGTACACCTACTAGTGGACATGCACCATCAAGATCTAGAGGCACACAAAACTAGGGAAAGAGTAGTAATAGGAAGCCTCCTTCATTTGAAAGCAATTAGAAATAGTAGGGAGGATCTTATCCTCCAACATAGAGTGGTGGCAGTGCTTCACACTCTAGAGATTCTCATTGCTCTTAGTGCAATAGGTGCAATTAGTATAGCCAGCCAACACAAAGTACTCATTCTTTTGCTCGTGGAGGTAGCATTGAGTAGTAAAGCGCACCTAGAGTGCAGGAGATTTTTGTTGGAGAATGTTTTTGATGCAAACAATGCAAGCATAAGTCATCCCATTGTCCCCAACGGAAACCATATTTCTCATATCAAAGACCAACAATTTTAGAACCCACAGTTAGAGATATGGGTAGATCTAAAGGGTGTTTGCAGTGGAATCTTATCCTCCTACAAGGGGGAATGGGCCAATGGGATATGCACATTGAGTGCTTGAGTTATATCTTCTTGTAGGCTTCTAGGAGTAAGCCTAAGTCTAGCTAGGGGGAGGATGTAGTGTTTGACCCAAGTTTACTTTTAATATATTGTCAAATTCTTTTAGGTCAGCTTCTATGGTTATGTGTTATGAGTTAGTGGTACTCAGTTACCTAATTTGGTTGATGTTATTTTCATACTTAGACTATATATTTGATGAGCTACTTGATACTCGATTGTTTCATGGATTCATGGTTATTCTTTTGATGATGATGCTTTTTATATTTCATATAGTAATTTAGTTTCTTTTGTAATTATAGTTATATTGATGATTTATATGTGGTTTTAGGGTTACTCCATACTTGCATGTGTATGGTGTACATGTATGTTTTACTTTATGTTTGACATTTCTGATGTGGTTGAGGGAGGGACTCATAGTCACCTTCTAGTCAGGATCTACACGATTTAGCACTCCCTGCCATTATTTAGTTTATATATATATATATATATATATATATATATATATATATATATATATATATATATATATATATATATATATATATATATATATATGCATACGTATGTGTTTGACTTTTATGCATATTGCAGGTATCGGGCATCAATTTCCTTGAATTGCCAGGATGAGTGTGCCTTATTGCAATATCTCAATGGTAAAAGAGGGGAGATAGTTCTCAAGTCCAAATCCTAAACCTAAGCCAGATTTCCTAAAACATAGGATAAGTATCTGAGTTATTTACCTTTCTAAATGTGCCAAGTGATGTGAATTTGAGATTTTGACCCTTAAGTTTGAATTTGTACTTTTTCTTTTAGATGAGTTTTCCTAATAAGTTTGTGGGTCTACTATGATTTTTGGTTCTAATTAAATTTTAAAAATATTTATTTATTTGATTGGTAAGAGGTCAAAGCTAAGATTCATTAGAATTATTATGTGTTGTGATTAAGTATTATTATTTATTAACCTCGAGTATATTTGAACCCAAGACCTCCCAGATAAGAGGCTCACAATTTACCATTGTGTTGTAGACTTTTGACTATCAAATAAAGATATATTAAATGATTTAATTAAATGAAAATTTTATAAAGAAAAATCAAATTTTAATTATATTTAATTAATTAGGAAATTAATTAAATCGAGGAAATAAATTTAAAGATTTAATTAAAAGACCAAATTTGGCATAATTATATTTATTCAATTTAATTATAATAAATTTAGAAGTTTCATTGTAATAATGAACTTTAAATAATATTATTAGTTAAAATAATAAATATATTTTGTAAGTATGTCTTATCTTTAAATAATAACAAAGTGGGAATAATTCAAATAAACATTATTCTAATTAAAAATAATATGTATGCACAAAGAATGAAATAAATTAAAATAATAAAAGAAAGGCTTTTGTGTGTTTGTAAAACTAAAACCTTAGGTTGAGGAAATTCTTTATTAGGAGATTAGAGCTCATTTCTCCATAGACAGGATTGAAGGAGCAACTGGAGTTTTGGCAAGAGAATTTTCTTGTGGACTTTTGGAGACAAGGAATTGGTGGGTACAAAGCTTCATTGAATTTTGTTAGCATCGAACTGAGGTAGGAATTTATGTAATTCTTTTATAAATTTCTTCAAGAATCCTTTGTCTTCTTTGTGCCTGGAAAAGAGAGACTGTATGTGTTTTGATTAAGTAAAAACACATTTTAAAGGACCCGAAACCTTTTACATAAATTCTAGAGAGAAACAAAGAGGAAAGCAACAGAGAGAGCTACCCAGAGTAAACATGAAACAGACCTCCAGAAAATACATCCACAAGGTCACTCAAAGAACTGTTGAAAAATATAGCAATAGAAACAACAAAAAGCCAGCTAAGAAGACTTGATCAGGTCAAGCGCCTGGTCCACAAGAATGTGCATATTTTCAGCCATGGCCTTCCCCTCATTCATTTTTCTTGTGTCCTCAATCTTCTTTGAGTGAACCCTAGTATGCTTGTTGGGACCTTGAATCTCAACAACTTGAGGGGAGTCTTGACCTTTCTCATTCTCCAATTTCTTCAGCAAAGTACTCACATTCTCAGCAATCTGTTTGAATAGGTTTTCCAAATTGCTCATCTTGGCTTCTAGTTTTGAGAGCTTCCCCTAGTTGGCATTAAACTCTTTGTCCATTGCCTTGTTCTTTGCCTCTAGATGTAGGATCTTCTGCATGAGGTTTTTAACTTCTTTTGCGTTCACGATCACCTCTGATAGTCTATCAATATGTTGTCCAAGTGTGCGTTCACCACGAGCCATTTTGCTAGCTTGCCCTACATATTTCTAAAGTGCTTGCATATCCCTTCCAAACACCTGTATTTTTATTTTGCATAGCCCCAATCTCCTTCAGTATTGTGCCAGGATTACCATACAACCCTTTAGTAGACCCTGACGTACCTTTAGACTTTTCAACAAAATCAGGATGTAGCCCTTGTTCACCAGACTCCTCATTATCTGACTCCCCATTATGCCTTAATTTCTTCTCGTGACATCTTGAAGGATATCTCTTCCTCTCCATCCTATGGGCCAAGGGTTCATCATCTGAAGGGGAAGAAACCCTCACAATAGGAATGCCCTTAATCCTCTTTCCCTTACTCCCACTTTTCTTTTTATAATCCCTCACCAAATCCTCCATAAAATTACTTTCCTTGTCTAAATTAGAGTCAACAATCACTTTTTTCTTCTTCTTTGAACTACCCCCAAAGCCCTTGTTCAAATTCTCCTCACCCCCCTAGCTTCATCCTGGGTTTCAGAATCATAACCCTTCTCCAGAATGCTACCTTCCATATCATAATCAGCAACCTTCAGACAACCTCTAGGCTTCATGATCTTCTTAGACTTTAAAACATTCATGATGAGAACCATAAGACCCTCAAGGTAGGCATGTTTGCCATTTGGGTCTTTCCGAATAGCCTGGATAGATATGCTAAGAGACTACCTTAAATAGTAAGGAAAATTAATCTTAACATTGTGCCTAAAGTGGTTGGCTAGCATGAAATGGTACCCATAACATTTCGTGAATCAAGAGTTAGGTATTCCATAATCACAAACAACACAAAATGCTATGGGTGAGAAACAGAGGCCAGATTGATATAGGAATTACCTATTTTGACCAAACAGCTCTTCTCGTGCTCAAACTCCACAAATTCATCAATTGCTCTGTTTGAAAGTTTTCACTCCCTATAGAAATTAATACCATCTAGCTCCAAGCCTGTGGCCTCAGCAATCACATCCTCAGTAATCTACATTCATTGATTACCCACCATAATCAAGCCCTCCTTCTAGGTTTTTATAAACTGTTGTGTAATGATCGGGTTATTACCATTTAGCCTCTCCATATACCCAGTAAAATTACCATGCCTCAAAATATCCCACACCTCCTCCTTCTTCATCCACTATGAACAACTAATTGGTTCCACCCTTTTCCTCTTACCTCCCATTTTCCTATCACCAAAATCCTAGTTTGTCTTCCTCTAAAACCCTCAAATGAATCTAAAAATAAGAGTCTCACAAAGATCGAAGAGAAAAATGGCAAAATTGACCCAAAATCCATGTGAGTAAATGCTCATATCACTGAAAAGCATGACCCAATGCCTGCGGTAACTTATCCCCACATAATTACACAGTACTGACACTATCATATTTAAAAAAAAAATTGCATAGACTTCCATTTATCATGATGAAAGAATTGGCATCCATCTAGAGGTAAAGGTTCATAATGTCCCCATATGATAATATGATCACTAAAGCAAGCCACGTTCGCTGCCCAGTTAGCAGTACAATTAGTTTCTCTGTAATCATGAGTTATAACACAAGTATCAAAGGAGTTAATAATGTGAATAGGCTCATAGATAATATTAGTAACTATCCATAAAGGTATAGAGATTTTATTAAGACAATTAATAATATCGAGTGAGTCCCCTTCCACCCATATTTTTTTCATATTCATTTTCTTAGCATAAATAAGACCATGAAGAGCAGTAGAGGCTTCAGCTACGTGAGTTGTTTGATTTCCAATTGGGATAGCCATACTACCCATATTATCACCATTTGAATTCCTTATCACAATACCGCACCCTGCTTTGCTCAGGTTTCCTTTCGAGGCCCCATCAAAGTTTATCTTAAACCAATTCTTAGGGGGACAATCCCATCTTGCATGTTCCCTAGGATTAGGTCTTTGAACACCCATACTCAAACTTTTCAGATTCCAATTATGAAGAACTTGGTCTTCTCACTCATTACACGGTTGTTGTTCAGAACCAGTAGTTTTAATATTCTCAATCATAAGGATCTTTATCTTATGGAAGACCTTATTAGGATTGGACTTCACATCTCTAAAGATCCTATTACTGCACTCCTTTCAAATACCCCATCCCACATACAAAAGAATGAAATCCCACAATTTAGCCATTAGAGTATTCTTAGAGAGAGTCTTCCAACTAGTAAAGAATAGTTGAATAGTGGAGGGGAACACCAATTCAACATTCAATAAGCTACAAATTTTATCCCAAATCTTCTTAGTAAAAGGAAAAAGCAAAGTGATGTGACCAACTAATTCCCCATCATTCTTACAGAGAACACATCTATTAATAATGATAAACCCTCTCTTTTTAAGATTATCCATAGTCAGGAGTTTATTCTGCAAAAGGATCCAAAAGAAAGTATTGACTTTGGGTGTCATATCTTTCACCCAAGCCTTAGCCCAGCATGGTTCATCATAATCATCAAAGGAATCATCATAGGCAGAGGCTATTGAAAACACACCACTGGGATCATTTTTCCAAACCAGTTCATCCTCATTTTTCCAAACTAGTTCATCCTCATTTTGGTTTAAGAATAACACATTCAGGCACTTACTAAGTTCAACCAAATTGGGGTCCACTCTATTGAGATCCATCCATTTACTCTCTTTCCAATAATCTGCCACAAGAGTTCTAATCTAAGACTTATAATGCTCCATATACTTGTTCCATCTTGGATCATCACAAAGTGGATATTCCAAGATCCAAATGTCTTCCCAAAAAAGAACTCTCCTACCATTACCTACCTTCCATTTTACCCCTTTTCTAATAATATTTTTGAGTTTCTGAGCATTCTTCCAAATCAAAGACCCCCCTTGATCCACATTACTATTAAGGAAATGGTTAAAGTCAAAGTTACCCTTGTTATATTTATCAGTCCAAATATTCTTCCATTTCTCTAACTCTTTATGCCATCTCCATAAAAGTTTTGCCATTAAGAAATCATTCATTGATGTAACCCTTCGTAAGCCAAGCCCACCCTTCTTCCGAGGCATACAAACATTTTCCCAAGCAATCAGAGGGAGTCTTTTTTTATTCTCCGTACCCATCCACAAGAAATTTTTCTAAATCTTTTCTATATAAAGAGCATTTTTTTTGGAATTTTGAAAATACTCAAAGCATAAAGCGAGACACTTTGCAAAATAGACTTCAACACAACAAACTTACCTACTTGACTAAGAAGAGATCCTGTCCAACCAGAAAGTTTCGAGTGGATTTTATTGATCAATGAGTTCCAAAAGCTGTTAGGAGGGGATAACCCCAAAGTTAATCCCAAATAAGAACTAGGCAAAGAACCAATCTTGTAGCCAATAATCCTTTTAATATTAGTTTTTCTAGCTTCACTGACATTGATAAAATAAATTAGACTTTTATTCCAATTAATAATTTGACCTGTAGCATTCCTATAGTCCACCAAAGCCTTCTTAATATTCCTATAATTCTTCACCGAAGCCTCTCCCATAACAATAGAGTCATCAAAAAATTGTTGGTGAGAACACACTAGAGCAAACGAGGAGGGATTAAGGCCCACAAAGTCCCCTTTAAGCACCATATTATCCACAAATCTCCCCAAACATTTTGCTAAGATGATAAAAATAATAGGAGAAATCAGGTCACCTTGTCTAAGGCCCTTGGATGCCTTAAAGAAAAAAGTGGGAGAATCATTCACAAGCACCAAGAAGGATGTCGACAACACCAGCATAAAAATAAGATCCTAAAATCTCTTATTAAAACCAAATGCTTCAAGAACATGGAGAAGAAAGTGCCAGTCAACTCTATCATAAGCTTTAGAGAGATCAAGCTTGAGCAAAAAGCCTTCCTTTTTAGACACGGAAAGAGAATGAATATTTTCATGTACTGTAATAATTGAATCCACAATATGTTTTCCAAGAACAAACCCATTTTTCTATCTAGAAATAATGAAAGGTAGAAGAGACAAAATCTTGAGGGTAAGAACCTTAGAAATAATCTTATAAAAAGAATTACATAGACAGATAGGCCTAAACAAATCCATACTATCTGCACCTAGCTTCTTTGGAATAAGAGCAAGAAAGGTTTCATTAAGCTCTTTAATGATGTTCTTGGAACCAAAAAATTCCTTCACACCATTACAAATATCAGCACCAATGATATGCCAATACTTATGAAAGAATAGTAACGAGAATCCATCAGGACTAGGGGCTTTGTCTCCTTCAAAAGAAAAAATAGCCTTAGAAATCTCATCCGAAGACATAATAGACGAAAGAAATAAATTTTGATCCTTAGAAACATAGGAAGGGATGCACTCAAGGAACATATCCTGCTTTTCCAAGTCCAGATTGGTACCTTGCAACAGATTTTTTTAAAAATCCACTACCTCCATTCTGATAGTCTCTTCATTATTAGTTAGTCCCTCATCCGTATAGAGTCTAGAAATTTTGTTAGCCATCCTATGCTTGAGAGTACTCACATGAAAGTACTTTGTATTACAGTCTCCATCCTTCAAAAGACCTTTCTAGAGCATTGTCTCCAAAACATTTCTTCCTTAGATATGATGTCATGAAGTTCAACCAATTTGCCACTTTCCTCTTCCCTAGAAACAACCTCATAACCCTCAGTCTGAATCCTATCTTGTATATCTTTGAGTTGCTCCAAAATCATTTTTTTGTTCTAAAAAATGTTACTAAAGGTATGTTTATTCTATTTCTTAATATTCTTCTTGACATTCTTTAGTTTTATCACAACTCTGAACATAGTTGTACCTTCCACTTTAATAGCCCACCACTCCTTAATGAGAGTCTCCAGGTCTGGATGGATAGTCCACATTTTCTCAAACTTGAAGGGGAAATTCTTATGAAAATTAAGCTTTTCAGCAACCAAAAAAATTGGGTAATGATCTGATCCCACCCAAACTTGGGCACTAAGAGTACATTTGTAATTTAGAAGTCAGTCATTATTTATGAGAGCACGATCCAATTTGACCTAAATAAGATCCTTTCTGGATCTTTTATTAGTCCAAGTGTACTCAATCCCATGCAAGTCAATATCATGAAGAAGATGATGATCAATAAAATCCATTAAATCTAATCTATTGTCCAAATTAGTCTAGTTGCCCCCCCATTTTTCATTTTCTTTTAATGGAGTATTGAAGTCCCCCATCACAATCTAGTTCTCATCAGCAAAAAGTTTTCTCTGATTATAAATTTCTTCCCACAATGTCTTTCTTCCCCATTTGGATTTGGGGGCATAGACATTAGTAAGGACCCAACTAAAGTCATCTTTAGAGTTTATGAATCTAATATTCATCATGTTTTTGTTTTATGAGATAATCTCCCCTTGAATCCATCTATTTATCCAAAAAACAATCATACCACTTGAGGCTCCCTCAGAATCATTTTCAATAATCCTTCCACCCTTGAAAATTGGAAGACATTCCACCTTATCCTTTAGCATCTTATTTTCTTGAATAACAAAAATATCTAGCCTATTATCCCTAATCATGGTTTTCAAAATATCATGTTTATGAGGGTTATTTAACCCTCAAATATTCCACAAGATTATCTTCATAATTTATGGAATTTTTTTACTTCAAGGATGGTTCTTTGACTACCATCAGCAATGCTCCTGTTGGTCTCAGCTATTCTTTTTTGCAAGTTGGAAGGTCTTCCCCCCAGAGAGAGGGAAGACCCAACATCCCCATTCTTGAAGGTAGCCCCAAGAGGCGTAGAAGAAAGGCCACCAAATCTACTCTTTAGAATCTCCCCTTTTTCCTTGCGTCCTTTCTTACTATTCTTGGTAGATGCAACCTTCTCCTCTTTTTTTCCTCCTTTCTTTCTACCTTTGGCATGCTTACCAATAGGAATCCAATCAGCAATAGAGCCCTCCTCTTCCCACACTACTTCCTCATCCTAAGAAATAGTAAGAAGATCCTCAACTTCACCTCTAACAAAGTTTCCTTCTAGCAAAGTCTTCTTGGCTAAAGGCCCCTTAGGAAAAAAACACTCCATTTGGGTCCCATCTTCAACATTATCCTTCCCATCCTTGGGAATGATATCCTTATTAGTTGGGGTCTTCTTCAAACTATCCCTACTAGAGATCTTCGGCTTGTTCTGAGCATAAGCCTCCATACCTCTCTCCTTCTCCAAAGGTGAATCCAATCTAGATTGAGCAACCCCCACATCACAATCTATACTTTCTTGCTACTTTTGAAGAGGAGCCCTCACATTCTCAGTCACACCACCACCTACATCATTATTTAAGTCATTAGTTTGTTCCTTCGAAGAGGCATTCTCACCTAAAACCACCCCATCATTCTTTTTAGTCTCTGAAACCTTGTGCTGATCCTATTCTTGTGAAGAGGTAGTCCCACCTAAAACCACCCCATCAGCCTTCAAAGTTTCTACAGCCTTGTTCTGATCCTTTTGCACCCACACTTTCTTAGCCTTTTTTGGCTTGTCTTTTAAAGAGGGACATTTCTTGGCCCAATGCCCAACTTTTTTGCAATGAAAGCAAACAAAGGGGATAGATTCAAATTCAATACATCAGTCCCATATCCCCTTAGGCATATCCACCCCTTATGAAACTCCAACACAAAATCTAGAATAGTTCATCCTTTTTCAAGAAATAGTAGTTCATCCTTTTTCAAGAAATAGTCACTGGATCTAAAGAAAGGAGATCCCCAAAGGTATTGGCAATGCCCTAATAAACATCTTCCACCCAGAACTCAAGGGGAAGACCTAGTAAACGAACCCAAACTAGGCCTTCAATAATAGAGTCATCCAAAGAGTAAAGGTTGGGAGTCCATTTTTGTAGAATCAAAGTATGCCTCCCCATCACCCAAGGGCTATTGCAAAGGATATTTTGCTTATCCTCCTCACAAGAAAAATGAAAAGAGAGACACCCTTTAGCCATCTCTGAAATATCAACTTGACCTTTCAAGCTCCATTTCTTATGAACAAAACCCCTCACATCATCAATGTTGGGTCTAGCCCCAATAAATCTCCCAACAAGAGTGGAATCCATGCTCGAAATGTTTTTGTCAATATTATGGTTAGGGATTTTGATGGAGAACTTACCTTTATCCCTCACTAAAATATCCTTAACTAGTAGAAAAATAGATTTGCCAGTGGGGCATAAGCCAAACAAGCTCGACCACTTTTTAACTGGCTTGGGCCCTCCTCTTGAGTCCTCCAAAGTCTTGCCATCCTCAGCATCGCTAGAATCAAAGGAATCTCTAGCTAACAGAGATCACACTCCTGGTGCAGATCGTGCAGAATTCAAATTCTCATTCTTGCCCAAACCCTTCACTCCGCTTTCACTCACCATCCTCCATTTAGATGATAGAGAGATTGTATGTGTTAGATCTATGAAGTTGTTGAATTATTTTATTTCCATGAAATGTGAAAACAAATCTGAAAACCTTCGTTGAATTTTTTATTTTGTTATTGTTGAATAACCATTTGGGGAATTTAGAATATTGTAGAAAACCAGCTAGGGTTTGATTGGAATTTACAATTTGATTTAAGAGCCATTTTATCTTTGTTTTTGAAAAAAAAGATTACTAGAAAAATTTGAATCCCAGGCTTGTATTTGAAAATAAATTTAAAAATGTATATTAGATAAAAATTCATTTAAAAAATGTATCTATAAAATAAATAAAAAATATTATTAATGGTGGGTGGGGCCACCACCCCCACCCTGCCCCCCCATTCCTTCTCGCCACGGCTCACAAGTTGAGGCTAACAAAAGCAACAACATTTGCCTTGACAACTATGGTTGCCTTGGGCAAGTCATTGGCGACCAGCCCTTTTTAGGGTTAAGTTAAAGTTTTAAAAAAATATATATATATACATACATAAATACATACATATATATATATATATATATATATATATATATATATATATATATAATATTATTTAATTTATATTTTTCAATATGATTTTTTAATGAGTTAAAGTTAAATTATATTAAATTTAGTGTTAGTTAATTAAAATTTTAATTATAAAATTAAATAAATTGAATTTAGTTTTTTAAATTTTAACTTAATATATGTTTTAAATATGATTTCTACTTAATCTTATTCCAATTAATATATAAAGTTTTTAAACATTTTTATGAACATTTATTCAAAGATGATCAATGGCCAGACATTCAAGATGTTCTAGAAGATATTGTTAAAGTTCACATTCCTAAGCATATAGTTGCTGATTACATCTGATACCTTGATAGAATCCTCACATTGGAAGAGCTAGAAAATGCTCTTTTTAATATGGCTCCTTATAAATGTCTAGACAGTGATGGGCTTTCTATGGAGTTTTACAAAGCAATGTGGAAACGCATCAAAGAAGATTTTTATTACTTATACTTAGAAGCCTTTGAGAGAGGATCCTTGGGTCCCGCTATTAATGGTGGTATAATCAAACTTTTGCCCAAAGGGAAAAATGAAGATTCCATTTTAGGTCGGCATCCCATTACACTTTTGAATACTTCCTACAAAACTATTGAAAAAGATCTTGCTAATAGGATTAAACTAGTGGTGCAAGAAATTGTATGACCTGAACAAACTGGTTTTATTGCTAGTAGATATATTCTTGATAATTTGATTTTAACTTGGGAAACATGCGAATGGGCCCAATAAACTTGTTAGAATGTTATTATTGTCAAATTTGATCTTGATATGGCTTATGATAGAATTCAGTGGAATTTTATCTTGAGCATGCTCAAATGGTTGGGGTTCAGTCCTAAACTTCAAGCTCATGTTCGTATGTTATTTTAGGATGCTAACTCTTGAATCATTATCAATAATATGATGACTGATCATTTTCCTCTTCAGCGATCTATTCGTCAAGGTTGTCCTCTTGCCCCTTATCTTTATGTGCTAATTGTAGATGCATTAGGCTATATGTTACAAGGTGCATGGAAGATGAAACTCATCTCAGGTGTTTCTATTCCTCAAAATTTTGTTGTTATTAACTTGCATTATGCTGATGACAACTTATTATTTCTACAAAATTCTAAGCAAGAGATCTCTAATACTATGAATGTTTTGGAAATATATTGTGTTGTCTCTGGCTCTAAGCTAGCTCATGAAAAAATAGATTTTTTGATGATTTGAGATGGGCGTATTCCCCATTAGATTCCATGTGAATGGAAGCATATTAAGCATGGTGAGATTATGAGATATCTCAGGATTTCCTTTGCCCTGGGAGTCTCTCTCTCTAATATGTGGACTTGGTATCTTAATAGAGTCAAAGCTAGACTTTTTAATTGGGGTAATAAATTTCTTTCTGTTGCTAGGAAAATCCAAGTTGCTAATAAGATTTTTTTGGCTACTCATGTTTATTATTCATTCAGATAGATGCCCTCCAACAAAAGTTATGAGGAATTAATTGAAATCATTAGACATTTTTTATGGACTAAATGGGATGGTGGTAAGGGGTTTATATCTACATCTTGGTCTCATTACATACAACCAAAACATAGAGGAGGCTTGGGATTAATTGACCCAAAAACCCAGTGGTCTTTCTTGGTAGTGAAACGGATTATTAGAGTTGCTAAAGGGGATGAACCTTGGAAAGTTCTTGTTCAAAATAGGATAATCCTTGCCACAGTTAGAGGCAAATGGCAAGGTGTGGGGTGGTTAGAAAAGTTACTTCATGCTCCTTTCTTTTCTATTAAGGCCTTACCTTCTCTCCAATAAATTTGGAAAGCTTGGCAAAGGGTCAACCATCTTTTAAAATGGAGAGATGGTTCTCTCCAACATGGTTTCAACTTTTCCACTTCTTTATATTTGGTGGAACAGACATATATTCTATCATGATTAGCCTTTGGCCTTGAGTTTTCCTAAATTATCTTATTTGCTATCCAAAAAAAGTGTTACAATGGTGGGAGATCTTTGGGACTTCAACAATTTATATTGGCTATCATGGGATGTCATTAGAGCCCAATTTAATTTGAACAATAAATACAAATCATTTTTTATCTTTGTGGAATCTCTAGTGCCTCTAGAATTGTCTATGAAACTGTGTACCCTAATTTAATGCAATTTCTTCAAAGAATGGCTATGACTTTCAACATTTCCTTTCTTGTATTTTCCTTTAAAGAAAATATATTTATAGTTTCTGCCTAATCTTCCCATGATGTCTTGGCTGAATAGCAAAAGGAATTGTAAATTTAGTGAAAAGTTTTGGGCAAAACTCTTAGCTAAAATTTGGAAGTCAAAGATTAACATAGAGGCACAATTAATGGCTTGGAAGTTATTACATTACAAGTTACCAGTTGGTAGCAAGCTAAAATGTATCATGGTTAATCCCATTAATTGTCCTTTTTGCAAAAAATCTGAAGACATGCGTCACATCTTTTGGGGTTGTTCTTTTGTGAAGAAGTTATGGAACTCTATTTTTCATTGTCTTTCTACTATCTTTTGGCATTACCTTAACTAGAAGGAGGCTTTACTTGGAGTTGGGTTTCAAAATAATGTCATTGTTGAAAGTGTTTGACAAACTATCTTATTGCACCTCTGGAGAGTCCGTTGTAAAGCAGTTTTTGATAACTCCTATGATCATCAGGAATTTGCTATTCTAAAACTTTATTTAGACATATTTTATTATCTTGCTTCTATTTTCACTCAACTACAAGAAAATTCCAAGAAGAGTGCCACAACAACATATCAGGTCCAATGTATCTAGCACCAAGTAGTTCAGCTAATCAAGAATCAACAAATTGGGGTGCTTCATAGTCTTCGGCCTTTTATCCAGATTTTCATAAATTGTATTTGAAAATGTGTACTCTTCTCTATTTACCTCTATGGGTTGTATTGCCTCTCATTTCTCTGGACCATTGTAATGTTTTTTATAAGAAAAATAGGTTTTAAGGTATCTTGAAACCCATAAGTTTTACAAAAACAAGGTTGATAATAAGCCAAAGAAGCCCAGCCAAAACAGAGGTCCAACAGCTGAAAAAAAACCTGAAGGCCTAGCCCAAAACAAAGGCCCACAAAAAGGCTAGAAAACTAACAAACTAAAACAGAAAATAAAAAGCCTGTCAAAAAGCCAAAAGCCAGGAAGACAAAAAGATAAAAGACAAGAAAACTAGTCTTCAGTTATCTTCTCCATTTCCTGCATAGTCTGAGCTGCCTCGATTATCTTTTGTTGCTCCTTTGCCATTTGATCCTGGACCTTCTCCATGCCCTGATCCATACTGGTGAGAGTACTGATTGTGGCCTTGTCATCATCTGACCTGGCCTTATCCCTGTTATGTCCTTCCTCCTCCACCAGCAAGTACCTGTCCTTAAGTTTACCAATAAGGGATTGGATGTTGTCATTCATCGAACTCAGGAGAGAAATCATCTAACTTGCTAGGTTGTGGTTGTAGTTTTCAAGATTTCTTAATCTCCTTTCATTTAAGCTTTCTTTTTTTTCCTGGTCCTCCTGGCTATCATTACCTGTCTTATTCTTAATACTTTCCATCTAGGATACCCTTTCTCTAACTTCCTCCAACTCATGGAAGAGCCATTTAATTGATCTAAAGTTGTCAATCATACTACTACGGTCATTATTCAGAAGGTTCATTCCAAACTCCCTTGCATTGTCTGAGATGGCCAGGATAGCTAGGTCTATGAGCTCATTGAGCCTAGGCTGCTCCAGGTTGTCCACCAAGATCTGAGGGTTCATAGCTTCCCTAAAAATCCCCATAGTAGCAGTTCTCACATTGAAATTTTTCCAGGCCTTTATCCTATTTTTGACCTACACTTCCCCCTTGTTCTCACCAATGATGACATTCTCTTTTTCCTTCGAAGGAGGCTGAAACTGGACAGGGGAGATGGGAAGAGGCATAGCATTCGTCCTCTAATTTCTAGTCTCCTCAACTCTCACAACCTCCCTCTTTTGTTTTTTCCCAGGTTTCTCCTCTTCCACCTCCTCCTCCAACACTTTGTTAGAATCTTTCGTATAAATTTCCTCCTCCTCCTCAGCATAACCCTCTTTTTCTTGACCTTGGCCGTGATCCCTAGGACTTTTCCTATTGGGAGTTGTAGCAGTGGACAGTTTCCTGGCTTGACCTTTTTTCTTCTTTCTTGAGGAAACATTCTCCTCCTCCGAGCTAATGCTCTCAATGTCATCAGAGTCAGAAGAAGAGCTGGAGCTACCTTCATCAACATCCTCAACATGAGGAGGGTTCTTGCATATAGACTGAGCTTTGAAATGCTCATGGATGAGGAGCAATAATCCCTCATGCAAAGCAGGGTTAACAGTGGCTTTCTTCTTGAAACTAGAGATTTCCTTGTTCATAGAAGTGAGAAGGTAAAAGGGAATGGAAATTCTTTTCTTATGGAAAAAATGATTTAAAATCACAAAATGGTGAGTTCTAACCCGATCAAACCTAGGGTCCAAGGTAACATAATCAATGAGGGCATATAAAACATACCTCCAGAACTTCTTTATAGTCTCTGTCACATAGAAAGACTCTTTCTTTTCCAGCTTGTTCATCTCTGCAGAATTTTTCACGAACTCCTTGACTGCATTGGACGAAAGTTTCTTTTCCCTGTAAAATTTGAAACCCTCCATAGGGGTACCAGTGACCTCTGCAACCACCTCCTCTGTGATTTGGAAAGAAACCCCATTCACCTTGACCTTGCCGTTGTTCCATGAGTTCACCATGCTGTTGGTGACCTCAGGGTCAAAACCATGGAGTTTCTTGAAAAAATTCGCAACTCCGCTGTTTTCCAATTTTTTCCAGACTTTGCCCATATTCTTCAACTTCTCCACTTCACCTGCCGGCTCCTTTCTGCTCCGTTCTCTAGTCATGATGTCCGTTTTTTCTTCAACAATTTTCATGAGCCCCAATCTCTGCAAATTTTTTCCAACCCAGATTTTGGCTCTGTTTCTATAATTGGGTTCATGATCATTCACCTCTTTGATACAATAGCGAGTGAAAATGATAACGATCCTCCAAACGTGTCGAAAAGACGAAGAAAATCCCTTGAGATTACGAAAACTAAGAAACATATTATTGCTCGTACCAACATCCATTCTTTCTTTATTAAACATGATTACAGTTAGATTGACCCGTACTTTCGTGGATTTTCTCTAGCTCGATTAGTGACTTAGCCTCCATCGAAATATCTTTTTCGGAATGCCAGATCATCTCTTTGTCTGCTCCCACCCCTTTGTTAGCGAACTAGTCAGCAACTGGGTTTGCCTCTCTAAACGCATGAGTGACGTGGACCTTCTCAAATTTTGTGAGGGTGGCACGTGTCTCATCAATTATATTTGCAATCGACCACGAGGGAGGGGAGATACCATTAATGTTGTTAATTATGTTTTTGGAGTCCCCTTCAAGCCAAAGTTTGGAAACTCCAGCTTCAAAAGCCAGCTTTACCACACTGCACGCAGCTCTGGCTTCAGCCAAATGGTTGGTTTGCGTTCCAAGCGGGAGAGCAAAGGCCGCAATCCCCTCCCCAAAACTGTTTCTTATAATTTCACCACTTCCAGAGGGGCCAGGGTTTCCCTTAGAAGCACCATCGAAGTTGGCTTTTGACCATCCTTCCAGGGGTAGAATCCATCTGGCATCATGTCTTTTGGGATCCCTATCTTTTTCTTTAACCGTCTTCCTGTCCCCTATATCAACTTCCCCCTCCTTCATTACTTGAAGGTTTTCTTTTATATTTTTCAAAATCTTCCTTCCCAAAATTATAGCCGGCTCCTCTCTGTCCCTGAAAATTCTATTGTTTCTTTCCTTCCAGATACTCCAGCTGAAGTGAGGCAAAAACTAGGCATAATTATCCTACCGGCCTGCAATTTTACAGAGGCTTTTCCAATGACTGAAAAAGTTGATAAGGTTATCCGACCAGCACCAGAGAATCTCCATTTCCTAATTAAGAGAACTCCACACCTCCCTAGCAAAGTCACATTGAATGAAGATATGATTTCTCGACTCAGACTGGTTTTTACAGAGCGAGCATCTGCTGGGCATAACATGGCCTCTCTTCATGAGGTTATCTTGCATTAGAATTTTGTTCTAAAGGACCAGCCAATAAAATATGTTGATCTTAGGAGTGAGGCCCGAGAGCCAGGTATCCGCCCAAGGGGGTTTCTCCTTTAAACCCCAGAGAGAGTTGTAGCCAGAAGCAACAGAATATCTTCCATTGGGATTATCCCTCCAGACCATCTCATCCTTATTATTACTAGGGATCAAAGCGTTAAGCATAGTCATTATTGGTTTCAAGTCCTCAGAAATGAGGGGAAGGTCTCTCCATTCCTGACCAACCCTATAATTGCTTACTTTAAACCCATATAGCTCCATGCATTCTTGCACCCATCTCTCAAAAATTAGGTTGCTAGAAAGTGGGCCTTGACATAACCACCTGTCAGACCAAAACTGAATATCCTCCCCATTGCCTAGTTTCCAAGAGACCCTAGCCTTAGCCAGGTCCCTGGCCTTCAGGATACCATTCCAAATAGTCGACCCTTTAGGGATATCCTCATTGAATAAACTAAAATGAAGAGAGGGTCTTCTGAGGTATTTATTTTCCAAAATGTCTCTCCATTCACGAGTGTTATTGAAGATATGCTAGATTTGTTTTGCAAGAAGCACCTTATTGAGATGGGTAAGCTTTCTGATGCCCAGAACTCCATACCTCTTGGTGAGGTAGACCTTCTCCCAGGCAACAAGAGGGTACCTTTTCTTTCCTTCCAGTCTGGTCCATAGAAAGTCTCTTTGGATTTTCTCCATTTTCTCTGCAAATTTCACAGGAATTCCAAAAAGGCTCAAAGCATAAATGGGAAGGTTCTGAAGAGTGGATTTGACCAGTAGACATTTCCCAGCCTGGCTGAGAGAGGCACCTTTCCATCCAACTATCTTCTTGTTGAATCTGTCCAGAATACCATTCCAGAAAGAGTTAGGGGGAGAAGAGCCCAGGGGGAGTCCTAGATAGGATGAAGGGAGAGAGCCCACCCCACAACCAAGGATTCTGGCAATTTTCCTTTGTCTTACTTCAGGGGTGTTAACAAAGAAGGTCGAACTTTTGTTCTAGTTAATCAACTGACCAATCCCTCTAGAGTAAGTATCAAGAACCTCTTTCAAAGTCTTAGCTTCTTTCACAAAAGCTTCCCCCCCCCCCCCCCCCCCCCCCATTATAGTGTCATCCACAAATTGCTGGTGAGTGAAGGGGTCATTTCTCAAAGAAGGCTTAATCCCTATAAGACTTCTATCAGACTTTTTACATTCAATAAGCCTCCCAATGTAGTCAACTAAAATAATGAAGAGGATAGGTGAAAGGGGGTCTCCCTACCTGAGACCTCTAGAAGGTTTAAAGAACTCAGAGGGGGCTCCATTAATCAGAACAGCAAGAGAGGTGGTAGACATTAATTGAGAAATGAGTTTACACACTTTATTGTCAAAACCAAAGGCCTGAAGGACCTTTCCAAGAAAGGACCAGTCCACCCAATCATAGGCTTTTGAAAGATCCAGTTTGAGCAACATACCTTCCCGCTTGGAAGCTTCTAAAGAATGAATAACCTCATGAACCATCAGCACCGAGTCCAAGATTTGTCTCCCAGGAACAAAGCCCGATTGTTGCTGTGAAATGATCAGATGCAAGATTTTAAGCATTTTGGAAGTGAGAACTTTAGAGATAATCTTGTAGAAAGAGTTGCACAAACTGATGGGCCTGAATTGGTCAAAAGAGTCAGCCCCTGGGGATTTAGGGATGAGAACCCAGAAGGTAGAATTAATCTCCTTAAGAATACTTCTAGCTCCGAAGAACTCCTGAACTACCTTTACCACATCCCCCATGACCATCGGCCAGTACATTTGGAAGAAAAAGGTGGGAAACCCATCCGGACCAGGTGATTTATCACCAAGTAGGGAGAAAAGGGCCTCTCTAACTTCTAATGCATTAGGAATAGCATAGAGAATTTTATTATGGTGGGGTTGAATAATTTGAGGAGTAAAAGAGATGATATCCTCTTGATCCACCTTGGAAAGCATGGGGTCCTCGTAGAGAAGAGAAGAGAAGAAGGAGACCGCTTCAGCCGAGATAACAGGATCTTCAGACAACAACACCTGCCCCTTCCTGATTCCAGAGATCCTGTTGTTAGCCCTATGTTTTAGGGTGGAGAGATGAAAGAACTTCATGTTTCGGTCTCCATCCTTAAGCCATGAGATTCGAGATTTTTGCCTCCAAAACTTTTCCTCCCTATTGATGATGTTATGAAGATTAGTCAGGATCAACAACTCAGCCTCCCTGTTACTCTCATTATATCCTTCCTTCTGAATACTATCTTGGATGATAGATAGATTGTCTAATAACTCCTCCTTGTCATGGAAAATATGGCCAAAATCAGACTTGTTCCAAATTTTTACCATCCTCTTCACATTTCTGAGCTTTCTGGTGACTCTGAACGTGGCTGAGCCATCAACACCAATCCCCCACCATCTTTTGACATTATCCAATAGGTCTGGGTGAGTGGTCCACATTTTCTTGAACCTAAAAGGGCAGTTTCTCCTAGGCTCAAGGGGGGAAACTGAAAGAGAAATGGGAGAGTGGTCAGAACCAACTCTAGGAAGCAGAGATAATCTACATCTAAAAGAGTGCAACCAATCTGGGGAGATTAAAGCTCTGTCCAATCTGACCTGAATGCAGTCCTGACTAGCTCTCTTGTTAGACCGAGTAAAGGTTCCCCCTAAGAGCTCCAAATCCATTAGGGCCAGGTCATTGATGAAATTGGAAAGATCTTGCTTGCTTTCCCAATCCGGGGGCAATCCTCCCATCTTCTCCTTATCCTCTAGCGGAGAGTTGAAGTCTCCCAGGATAATGTCTTTCTTAATGTCACTGGCTTGCACCAACTTTCCAACTTTGACCAAGTAATTTTTTCTATCTCTCTTGTTGTTGGGAGCATAAATGTTCACTAAAAACCAACATTCATTAGTTAGCAAATGTTGTACTCTACAAAAAATGGTGTTATCCTCATCGTACTCAGGCACAATATTGAAATGTATGTTATTGAATAATAGCAGCAGCCCTCCAGATGCTCCTTCTAAGTTTGAGGCAATTCCATTCATGTTGTTGTTGAATCTAATATTTTCCAGATTTTCTTTCTTCATTTTAATTTCCTGAATAAGAAAAATATTGGGCCTATGATCCCTTATCATATTCCTTACAACTTCTTGCTTGTGGATTCCATTGAGTCCACGAATATTCCATGAGAGGATCTTCATGGTTTAATTGATGAGCAGGCTTCCTCGATGGTGCACTACGTTCCATCCATGATGTTTCTTCTTGCTTCCTCCTTCCTCATTTCATTCTTGTTTTTCCTTCCCACTGGGTTGGTTTTATGACCAAGATCTACCTTGGCCTTGCTTCTAGTTGAAGCAAGAGAGGCAGGAGAGGGGTCCTGGCTATTCTTCTTCTTTCTTCTTCTAACTTCTGCCCAGGGTGGCTCTTCTTCTTCTTTACATAAATCAAACAAAGCATCTAGCCTAGCTAGTTGTTCTAATGTTGAGGCAGATAGCCGTTCTAAGATTCTATTCACTATTATAGGGGGTTCCCTACTAATCGAGTTTGTGGAGTTTTGAGACAATGGTTCCCCTTCCTTTTGTTCCTCTATAGGGTCTGGGATAGAGGAAAGGTTTGGATCAACCTCCTTAGAACTCTCAGGGATTTGGGACTCCAAAATACTTGCCTCTTCGAGATTATCCTTGGACTCCTTCATTTGGGAAGGGTTGGTTTTTCCTCAATTGTCTCATTCCCTTCTCCTTCCAGTGCATCCACTACAACCTGGAGGTCCCGAGGTTCAGCTTGGAGGTCAGTAACAGAATCATTAGCTTTTTCTTCAACCTCTCCATTTTTCTTGACTTGCATTTCTTTCTTCTTCCAAGTCTTTTTGGGAACATGAGCAGCTTTCTTCCCACCATGAGGGCGGGCCTTTCCCTCCATTCCCTTTCCTTTGAATAGTGGGCAGAATCCATCCTTGTGGTCTACCTTCTTACAATAGAAGCACACAAAGGGCACACTTTCATAGTCAATCACTTGGAATCTACTTCCCAAACGAGATTGAAATTCAATAACTTGAGGCATATCCTGTCCTTCGATCACTCCTACACATATCCTTGCATAGGTAAGTCTCTTCTTAGCTGCTGTTACAGGATCAATGGAAAGAAGCTCTCCAAAAGACCTAGCAATGTCATCAAAGACATCCTCATGCCAGTATTCCATGGGCAATTCTGGGAGTCTAATCCATACTGGAGCCTGGGATAGGAAATCATTATTCAAGTCCAGATTGGAAGACCATTTCTGCAAGATTAAAGTAGATCTCCCCAGAGACCAGTTCCCTACGCACAAGATTCTGGAAAAGTCTTCTGAGCAAGAAAACTCAAAAGTCATGAAACCTTTTTCCATTGCTGTCACCTCTACATGCCCCTTTAAATCCCATTTGTTTCTGGTAAAAATCCTCACAACATCAATGTTGGGCCTTGGCCCTACAAATTTTCCCACCAGGGTATTCGCCATACTGAGGATATTGTGGTCTATAATTTCCCGAGGAACTTCCAGAGCAAAGATGCCCTTCTCCTTGTCTGATTTATCAATTACTTTTGAGAATGTCAACTTACTTGATGGTTTGACTCCAAATAGGTTTGACCAGCGCCCCCAGGCCCCAGGCGGCCCACCACCCGAGAGAAGGGGAGGAATCTTCTCACCTGGGTGAGGCAGAAATTCTCGTGGGTCCCCATCCTTTGAGGCGTCTGCATCATTCACCTCCGATTCCTGCCCTGCACCTATAGATTGCCCCCCAACGCCTGTGTTCTCCCGATCCTCGCCTAGTTGCTAATTCAAAATTCCATTCCTGCCTTGCTGCTGATACAAAAAACCGATTCCCGCTTGCATCGCACACTCCAGTCATTGTTATTTTGAGTTCTAGTCCTGGACTATTGTAATGTTTTCTTCATTCTTTCCTGCATTTCTTTATGAACTACTCTTCTTTCTTTTGTAAATTGCATTTTTTCAATAAATAAATAAAATAATATCATTATATACAAATTATTTTGTAATGAATAAATGAAGTAATTATTCATATGAAATTTATTATTGTGCTTTAATAAATATCTAGTTATAAGGAAACATGGATGCTTAACTAGGAGATAGAAACTTGTCTTTATAATTGATCTTATCTTGAAACCTTTATCATCTAGGAAACTTTAAAAAATGAAACTTGAAACTTTATTGTAAATCATTTTTTATAAAATTATATCAAGAACTACAATGGTGTATTAATTACACTTGTTTAATATACCTATTGAGGTTTTGTGTTTTACTTTGTTATGGATTTTGGGGAAACCTAATTTTGACCAGTTAAGTATGTTTACTAGAGGCTTGGGAACTGATTGATTTGTAATGTTGTTATGTAATGTTATTTGGTCACGATTGCTTTATTCTCAACAATTGTGATGTATTCACGTATTTTCTGTGATGAGAACCAATTTTGTATGTAAGCTCATGTTGTAATTTTCTTGGTTTAACCTATGAGGTTTCGATCAATTATCTTTTTGTACTTTTTAGCTACATGTATATGAATGAGGCGAATATTGTGATTTTATGATTTATACCTTTTATGAGCTTAGGGTAGGTTATCTATATGTATTTTGGGAGTCCTAAAGAGGTTGCCTAGATAACCCATTTTAAGTTGTATTAAATTTAAGTGATAAAATTTCATTAAATGGGTTAAAATGAATAAATAAGAGTCAGTGTATCACGTGGCCCATGTCTCAAGTGCTAGTGCAGGCTAGGATGGGAGTAGAGAGGATTCTTGGTTGCAACCTTGCCTCATAAGTATGTCTTGTTTGCAAGAAAGGATAATGATGTCGCATAGAGTCACTAAGGACCTAGAGTCTAGAGAGGTTGCCAAGGTAACCTTAGAGTTGGCACATGTGATGACACTTTCTCACATGCATATTAGGTTTCCTATGTGTCTTGTTTGCCTATGGGATTAGATGTTACTTGTGTACTTGGTACCTTTGAGATAGATTGCTATCAAGATTCCTTGACCTAGATTCTTGCTATGACTTTTGATCTTGTGATTTTGTTCTATGGTCATATTCTAATTCACTGTACTTTGATTATTTGAGATCCTATAAAATGTTGTATATTATCTTGATGTACATACTTTTAGCATTTCATACCTTGTGACTTGTATAGAGGATGATTATGTATTTTGGTTATGCCATGTGGCATCTTATGTACTTGCATATTTTTTCATTTGATTACATATTTATAGTTATCCTATGATGTGGGGTTTGTTTATGTATCAGATTTAATCTTAATAAAACTTATGTATGTGATTCAACATCATGGAACCCTTGAGAGACATAATTGTTAGTGTATTTCTTATGTATGTGTGTGGGTTATTGATTCCACTATGTTATCTCTTATTGTTTTAATCTTTCAAAAAAAAAAGTTTAGCAAACTTGGTGACATAATAGGTTTATTTCTTTTGAGTTCCTTGGTGGGGTGTTAGAGGTTCTAAATCATATTCCAAGGTTAAATATTTGGATTCCAATCACATTCAAGCATATTTATGAATTTGATTGATTTCTAAATTTATTAATAAAGATTTATGCAAGTTAAATTAACAATTGTCCTTTCTTATGAATGTTCATTTATGCAATTTATTTCATATTTCAATGTTGTGTCTTAGTAAAAAAAAATCAAAGCCCTTTCCTTTGAATAATTTAATTCAACCTTCTTTCCTTTTTGATGGCTTCCTCCAAGTTGTGGGGTTTGTATAGTCTTACAAAGATTTTGGTGGAGTTTATAAGTCCTTCTATAAACATATAAGACTCTTTTGGGAGCAATATGAGACCATAATGGATGACCCTTGGAATTGGTGGATGAGCTTCTCCATGATTCCAATTTGTTTGAAGTGGATTATCTCTTGAAAATACCATTTAGGATCTTTTTCATCAATCATTCTAATGATCCTTTGGATGAATTCACTATAGGTGGTGATTTTTTATGGCCTAGAGTAGTGATTTTGTAGTGTCACCAATTGTGAGTTAGCCTGGTTAAATAGATTATGCAGAATTTAATAGCATCCTCTATAGTCATGGGGATAAGAGATAGGTATATATGAAATTTTTGAACCCATGATTGAGTGTTTTCCTTCCCTGGCTCATCAGTGCACGATAGTGATACTTCACTTATTTTCTTTTTAAGATCTTTATTAATGTGACCTTTCTTTCTATTTTTATTTTCCATGGTTTTAATTTCATAGTACTATTTAAAGGGAATATATTTCTATATATCTAGATCCATCCTTGCATAAATTTGTGCAATTTCTTTCACACTATTTGTGGTTGGTTTCTTCTTCTATAATTGGTACCTTAATTAGAAGGGATGAAGGAAATGTGTCTTGGGGAAATGAATCTTGCATTGAAGGTTAATTTTTGAATTATTAGAGTGATCATCCCTCCCTAAATTTGGATTGGTTCTTTCATTATGATGCTTAATGCTCCATTTTTGTAGGGCTTCAAGGATCATTTTGTTGGTGCTCTCAAACCTTTCATTGGTTTTCTCCACAAAGCTTCTTAATTATTATGCTAGTTGTTTTTCCATAGTTATTTTTTAGGTTTGTGTGAGCCAAAATTCACAAGATGACATGATTATACTTTGATACCACTATAATGTCCCTTTCTAGGGTGCTTTAGGAAAATGGGACTATTACCCTTGAATTCTCTACTCTTGCAAGGGAACACTACTTATTAACTTATGTAATCTTAAAATGATAGTATCATTTTATTAATGTTATGTTTATCTTAATATTTCTTTCAAGACATCTTCCTCTTGATAAATATCATTGATACTAATGAGCAATGTTATATCTAATGGAATAACCAATCTACATGAGTTAAATTAATTTGACATATGTACTTAATACACTAGGGTCTTTGGTATACTTAATAAAGTTGAATGAATGATGAATGGCTAAAATGTTGACGTGTTTGAAAGTTTTACAAGTTACTGATTCACCCCTCCCCTCTCAGTAACCTATCTTATCCTGAATATTTCCAACAATTGGTATCAAAGCCTTGTGGTTCTTAGGATAAAGTTTGACAGCTTGAGCAAAGATCAAAGACAATGGAGATATTCAGACTTGATAAATCTATTGAAAATGAAAAGCTAGATCTGGAAATGGCCATGGCTCAACTCAAAGAAGCAAAGGAGCATCTTTCTCAATCTCTAAAAAGAAGGAAGGAACTTGCAAGACAAATGAATGATCATCAGTATGTTGAAGAAAATATTGAAGACCTTTTACCATCAAGCAATTCAAATGAAGCTAATGAAGCAATCAAGGAACTCCTAGCAAAGAATGGTTCTCTGCAGGAAGAAGTAAGGAAGCTTAAAATAGAATAAGAAATCCAATCAATCAGGCTATGTGAAGTTTTGGAATAGAGAAATAAGGCAAATGAAGACTTAGAGGTAAGAAATAATCAATTCCTTCAGCATGAAAATCTTGTAGGTCAACTATCTAATGCAAATAAAGAAATTATGAATCTAAGATCTGATAATGAAAGTTTGAGAAATGATTTAATCATTGAAAGATAAATGAATGCAAGCTTACAAAGTGATCTAAGATCTGAAAGACAAATTAATGAAAGTTTGGAAAATGACTTGATCACTCAAAAGAAAATCAATGAGAAAATGATGAAATCTCAAGCAGACATGACTCAATTAAATCAGCAAAGTGAGCAAAACTTTCATAGAAAAAAAGGTAAAGCTGGTCTTGGATATAAGGAAGAAGGTGAATCCTCCAAACAAGGTGCCCAAAGGAATCAAAGACCCACTTGCAATCACTATGGTAAGTTAGGTCATACATCAAACAAATGTTGGAGTAATGGAAAAGGAAAATTCAATGGCAAATGCTTCAACTGCAATCAGCATGGTCACAAAGCTAATGAATGTAAAGAGAAACCAAAATTTGAAGGCAAATGTCACAAATGCAAGAAACAAGGTCACAAGGCATCTAAATGTAAATAAAAAACATTCAATCCAGCAAAACAAATTATCAAAGCAATATTTGGTTGGGACTACAATACTTGGTGTAGGTGTCACTATTGTGGAGAATATGGACACATTGGGATAAACTGTGCAAGACATCACCTAAGAAAGAAGGATACAACCATAAGATGTTACACATGTACTAAACTTGGTCATATAGCCAAGAATTGCATGAATACTAGAAGAATTGAAGATGAAAAGAAAGCTAAAGTTGATAACATTCGGAAGCAGATGAGACAATAGTGGATTCCTAAATCTACCGAGCAAGATAGTTCAAATGATGGTCATGTCACTCAAGAAATGGGTGACTCCACCATTTCCAATTAGATTTTAGAAGAATCAAGAACTGCATCATCAAGCCATATCTCAAGCAGTCCCAGAGTGAAAGAGTGCAAATGATCAAATCAAAATTTCAGATACAAGGATTTAAAAAAAAAAAAAGTTATCATTCACCGTGTTGCATCTACTGAGCAAGGTTGGTTGAAGACCTTACCAAGCTAGGTCAGGAGTAACTAAAATTTTTGTTTGGTCACCGAGTTGCAAGCTTCTACCGAGCAAGTGAATGACAGACTGGAAAGCACTATGTCATCACAGCTACCTTCCTACCAAGCATTAATGACAGTATTTTTGTCAAAAGGGCAGAATTCGATTTCATTCTTCATCGTGATTTTAGAGCAAAGAAATTTCCAGTGAATCCAGAGCAAATTCCAATCAATTTCAAGCAATTTTCAAGCAGAGAATTTGTTCAAGATTTTCTTATACCTACTGAGCAGCTATGGCATCCGCAAGCACCAGTAGCACCAAGGAAAAAAGAGGTTCAGAAATGTTGGTAAAGGGTATAGAATGGAAAGCACCCAACTTCAAAATTGTTCCGACCGTTGCAGAATCACTCGACCCAACTGGAGCTCAATCACAAATACCACCTAAGGTACTTCTTATCAATGATATTCGTACTCATTTCAAATGTTCTATTCAAGAAATCAGAAACCTAGAGATGGACAATGCCCTAGGTGAAATGAGTGTAGATGGCTCTCAGAAACCTGAGTTCAAGCATCTTGAAATCAAAGGCTTGAATCATATCTCGCATATGCCTAGAAACTTCCAAACCAAATGGATTAGATATATCTTGAGTCGAGTGCATAATGGACAATTATAGTTAGAGCAGCCAATGCTAATCACAAAGAAGATGATTCACAAAATCATGGATCTCCCTACGCTCAGTAAAGCAAAAGCCACCAAAACCCTAGGTCGGGAGGAGCTACAGAAGCAAACCCTAGCCAAGTGGGATGGTAGAGGTTTAAAGGTCAACACTGTATCAGATGTCAAACTAAGATTTGGCATTCATGTAATTGCATATAAATTATACAGTTCCATTAGATTGAATAGTGTACCTTTTGAAGCTGTGGATTTGGCCCTCAAGATTGTAAAGAAAAACCTTGAATTTGATCTGTCCAAAGTATTGCTGAGACAATTGAATAAAAATATGGATAGTATAAGGAATTCCAAGAATAACCCTTGTAAATTTGGTTCTCTATTGATCTATTTATTTTTCTACACTCAAAAATTCTTTCCATCTAAAGGAACTATCATATGGAGAAAAGACATTTCAATTTTGTATCAGATAATTGAGTTTGTAGCGGAGATGGGTGAAAATTTTGATAGCATCATGGACAATTATTTTGAAGATTTCAAGGAGAGAATGAATAACAGGTTTCGGATTCCACCAAAATTAGTTGAAGATTACAGAGATGATGTATGCTTTATGGTTGACTGTGATAAGGTGTACATCTAGGCAGTCAGACCCCGAGTTGCATGGGTAAAACCTCTTCCCTATGAGGTAAATATTGATGAAGCTAGAGACATAATAGAAGCACTGGTAAATGAGCTAGTAGACCCAAGGCAACCAATTTTTGGAACCTATGATGAAGCAAAGGCCAGAATTGAGCTTGAATTCAAGCTACCACAAGCCATAAGCAAAGGCAAGAGGAAGATAGCAAAATTGAAAACTACATCTGGCCCTCTTATGCTAACAGAAGGAAAAGGTGAGGATGAAGGAGATGATGAAGGAGGAGGAGGAGAAGAAGAAAAAGAAGATAAAAAATCTAAAGAAGAACCTTCAAAGACGAAAGGAAAGGCAATAATTACCAAACCTAAGAAGAAGCCTACTGCAGTATTCACAAGAAGAACCAAAAAAGGTAAGCAAGAACCTATACTAGTCAGCCCTGCACCCACATTTGAGGAAAGGCTTAAACAATTGGAAGAAGGAGCAGGCATCACAAATTTCAAGGCATTGAAATTTGAAACTAGAACAAATGCTAAGAAAATGCAGATAGAGGAACTGGTACTCAGCAAGATGGGTAAATGGAAATACTCCCCAGACCAGCTTGCCTCCCAAATCTCAAAAGAACTATTGGAGAGATTGCAACCGAGATGGGAGTCAGCCACCCAAGTGGTAAAAGACATCTATGAGCAATCTCTGAAGAATCTTAGACCGAGTCTCACTGGAGCAGAAATAAAAACTGAGATGAAAAACCATGAAGGTAAGATGATGATAAGATTTCACACATGTTTAATTTTGATCAAAGACATTGAGCATGTTGTAAATGATGCTACAAACATGTGGAAAAACATCTATCATCTGCATAAGCCTAGTAAAGACCCAGTGGAAATCAAGGATGATGATAGCAGTGATAATGATGATATTGATGGCACTCCATCCATCACAGTCTCACCAGGAGAGCTGCATGCATTAATGGAAGAAGACAAGGAGGAAGAAGGAATGAAGGAAGAAGTTGAAGAGGAAGATAAGGAGGAAGATGATCCAGTAAAAATTGCAGCAGTAGTTATTGCATCCCTTCCTCACTCTCCACCTAAAACTATCACATCATCTAGGTTGGAGTCAGATTCAGTAGGTTTGATAGCTTCTACAAGTGAGATTGTGAGCACAATTTCCAAATCAATTGCTCAATCTTCATCGGCCTCCTCCCAACTCCAAGTATTTGAAACAGATGTGCCAAGCACTTCATCTACCGAGCTGACTACTACTTCTTCAGCTACCGAGCCAATCTCCTCAACTCCATCATCATCAGTCAGTGTAACAGTAAGTTCTACAATTTTGATTCTAGCTTGTTCTACAATTTTGTCAGCATTATCTGCATCTACTTAAAATCCAGTTAGTTTAGATACTGCATTACCAAGTGTATCATCATTTTTGGGAAGTATTCCAATTTTTGATCCAATAAATACTTCTATTGGCACTCAATCCTCAAGTCCTATCCCAGTTTTTACTGCTAGTCCTTCCATCTCCACTATTGTGTCTATTCCTAAGGTCAAACTAGTCATCACAGAAGTCAAACAAAGGCAACCATTAAGACTTCTGATCACAGGAAAGGAAATTCTTGAAGATATTGACTTAGACACAGAGATAGTGATTCCAAAGATTGACTATGAAAATGCTACCATTGAAGAAATGAGGTATCCTAGTTAACTAATAGAGATGAAGGCTACACAGAAGCAGTTAAGGTCTGAAAGGGATAAGGAATATAGAATAATTGAAAATGCCAAGAATATAATTATAGATGCTATAGGTGTTGAAGTAGATTCTACTCAACACATTTTGATTCAGTTAGAAGAGGCTGTAAATAAATTCAATGAGGACGCCTCTGGTCAAGAAAAATTGATTGAAAAGGCTGAACAAAAATTTGATAATAAGGTGCTTGAGCACATTGCTCAACACATTGCAATAAAACAGGTAGAATTGTCCACAATTTTGGTCAATCTTGAAAATTCTTTTATTAATGTAACTTCACTTTTTGCCAAACTTTGTGATGTTACCAAGTATACCAAGGAGATCAAAGAAAAATTAAATAAAATTGATGAGGATATGAAGGTGAGTGCCCAAATGCTGCAACTTGACCCCAATTCAAGTTCATCCCATCATCTTAGAATCAAATTTTTGTCAGAAAAGTAGGCAGAATTGTTGAGAGAGGAAGCAAGGATCAGATCTACCTTGATTGACATTCATAATATGATCCTTCCTATCATGGACACAATGTAGAAACACATTGTCTACTCCAAAGCATTGATCCATGACAACAATTTTTCAGTTGCAGATCACATGATTAAACTTTTAGCTGAAATTCAAATAGCACTTTCCACTTGCAAAATTTTGCAAGAGAATTGGGATAAGACTTTGGCTCTTATTCTCAAGGTACATTCTGAGTTTATCTCTCATTTTGGTGTCTCTGTGTAAATACATATTGTGTGATTTGGCATTATTATCAAACAGGGGGAGATATATGTAAATAAGGAAGCCATGTGTAAAGATAGAGATACTTGTAAATACTCTGTGCATATTGTATGGGGGAGATATATGTAAATTAGTACGTCAAATTTTGCACATAAGTTTTGGCTCATAAGTGTTTTTGTCACTAATGCCAAAGGGGGAGATTGGTGGAATTGTGATATATTTGTCATTAGTGCAAACACTTATTCAATTCTGAATGCTTATCTAGCTCATCACTTAGCCTACAGTGTATACCCAGCATTTAGCAGTTACCTTATAAGTTCAACAGGTAAACAGTTCTCACCGAGCATTCCAGAGGATACCGAGTGGATGAGAAGTTCAACAGTGTTTACCGAGTGAAAAAGGTAAACAAAGGACTCAGTGTTTACCGAGTGAAAAAGGTAAACAAAGGACTCAGTGTTTACCAAGTGAAAAAGGTAAACAAAGGTAAATGAAGAACTCAGTAAATGAAGGTAAGTGAAAAAGGTGTTCACTGAGCAAAGCAAGGTAAATGAAGACCTCAATGTTCATCGAGAAAAGCAAGGTAAACGAAGAAGTTAGTTTCTATCGAGTGACACTATATCTATCGAGTCACCAATGGTTACCAAGTTCCAAGTAGTATTGTGTGGCTAGTATGAACTGAGCCTCTACTTCTACCAAGTGCATGATGATGCCGAGTAATGTAGTGGATGCCGAGTATCAGAAGGTCATCGAGTCAGCTTGAGGAACTTGAGTTTTCTACTTTCTGGCCGACTCAGTAATTTTTTGTTCACTTGTGTTTCGGCTAACCTTGCAATTGTAAATATTGAAATGGTATATATGTAATGTATGATATCATTTGCAGTATGGTGTGTGTGAAAAAGATATAAAAGGAAGAGATTGATGTTCGCATGTAAAGAAGATATTGAAAATCAGCAGCGAAGTAAAAAGGATACAACAAGGTCAACATAGGAGCAGAAAAGTTATATCTATCACATTAGGTGATCAATGCAAAAAGGATCTTATCAGCAAACAGTTGTAAGTAGATCCACTGCTTCATCCTAAAAAGTGAATTAGTTTATAAATCCTTTAACAAGGTAGACTTAATAGTCTTTTTGTAAATCTCCTAACAGAGTGCATTCTTCATTGTATGTTGTAAATCCTCTAACAAGGTGGATCTAGCAGTTCTACTTGCTCCTAACAGGGCAGATCATCAGAAGTGATCATTGTAAGCCTTAACAAGCCAACTTTATACTGCAGTATTGAAGTTTTTGTGGGCATCATCCCCACCCTAGTTTTACTTTCTATTTGAAAGGTTTCTGGGTCACCAAATCTCTGTGTTCATGTGCAATAAATGTTTGATCTTTCATTTATGCAGTAGATTAGATGAATGAATGATGAATGGCTAAAATGTTGAAGTATTTGAAAGTTTTACAAGTTACTAATTCACCCCTCCCCTCTCAGTAACCTATCTTATCCTGAATATTTCCAATAGGAATGTCAAAACATTGGTAAACAAAATTAAAGTTTACTATGCTAATGTTAACATTAACAGATTTCCACAATCCATTTGTAAATAATTGGTCTTCTGGATTTATGCTAATAAGCGCACACAATCAAATCCAGAAGACCAATTATTTATGCTAATGTTGTTCATTAAAAATAGAACATTCTATATGGTCAAAAAGTTGAGAAGACATAAGAGATTATGTTGGTAATTATAGAGATACCTACTTGATCATTTATAATCTTGATGAAGATGAAGTTGAGAAATCATATTAGAAGATGAAAAAATGTGTAAAGGGACAAAAATGGAGGAAAATGGACTTGTAAACCTTTTGGGTCATTGTCCAACCCTCTTACCAAGCCAAAAATCATACGAGTTTTGATGTGCAAAATAACTCACTTAGGTTTTGAAGAATGAAAAGTAAATTTGAAATTCTACATAACCAACTTGTGTTTTTAAAAGAAAGAAGTACTTTTTAAATTCTTCACAATCTATGTGGGGTTTCAAGACACAAAAATATATGCTTCTAAATTGAGCATACACTAAAAATATTTATAGATTTACATATATGATATGTGAATGTATGAATAACTAGCGTTGGATATGGATAGTTATATTGATATATGTATATATGTCTATATACATCCATGACTCTCCTCATTTCATCTATCTCTCATCTTTTGTACCCCATCAATATTTATGCCCTATTCTAAGCCCTAATTATCCTCCTTGAGCTCTATCTCATCTCTCTCCCCCTTCCTCTTATCTCTTTGTATCATGTATCTCATACTCTTCTCCTTTGTGTTCTCTCTCTATCTCATGTCTCTGACCCTCTTCTTCTACTCTCTCTCTCTCTCTCTCTCTCTCTCTCTCTCTCTCTCTCTCTCTCTCTCTCTCTCCCTTCTCTTTCTTCCCCCACTCTGTCATTGTATTCTACTTCTACATAATTAGTGCAGTTATGTGGAACTAAATCTATAAGTCTTAGTGCTACAAACCCACACATGTTATGAGAAAATAGGATTTGACACGATTTAAAAAAAATCTTCATGGGTTATGAAGATATTGTTATTCCTTGTTTGAGGCTTAGTTTTATCAAGCGAAAAACATTTTGAAATTCAAAAAACCCACGTGGGTTATGAAAATTTTTGAGTTTTATTTGCATGTGACCACTTAGTTGACCAACAACTTGGTGCACTTATCCAACTATCATAAATTAGTATTCATTTATTTACGATTAGAAATATTATATTAATTAGAGATTATTAAATATTAAATTCTAATTTTAAATGATGTTACACATTTTTAGCATCCAAACTATCAAAATTTTAAGAAATAAAAAGCACTTAGATTCAATAGTTGAAGGCAATCATCCAAGATCAATATCTTCAAGTCTCCAATTCTTAAGGATCATAAAATCCAAGAAAATCTCATCATTTAATTCAATTTTTTCTATCACGATGTTAAGTAGAATATTTCTCAAATATAGCAAGAAGATCAATTCATTCATCTATCCTTCGCTCTCCTATTTGCAAGTATTATCAAGCATATCCACATTCGAGATGTGGGAGTGAAATGATAAATAACTAGAGGGGTGAGTCAATTATAACTAGTTATCCTACAAGTCTCAAAATACTTTTCCACAAATTTTATCACTCCATAGTTTCAAATCACTAGCCCAATAGAATATATCAACAAATAATTAAATTCATATATTGAGTATCAGAGTAAACTTTCAGCTTATACTGAGTTGCAATAATAAACAATAAACTTGAAAATAGCATGCAACACAATAAGCATCCACACAAATGTGATATAACTATTTGTTAGAGTGGAGTTGTCATTGCACCAATAGACTGATCTATCAATGTCTAATACAACCACTCAACTTATAGTGCACAAGAGGTGGTTAAACCCTTGTCATGAATCCCGAGGGGAGCACTGGACAAATTTCCAACAATCTCCCCATCAGCATTACTCAAGGGTCTAAGGATTCATACTTGTGACCAAGCTCTAATACCACTTGTTAGATTGGGATTTTCGTTGCACCAAAAGACTGATCTATCAATGTTCGATACCACTTGACTTATAGTACATAGGAGGCAGTTAAGCCCTTGTCATGAATCCCAAGGGGAGTGCTAAATAAATTTCCAACATTATTTAACCTAGAAAGCATGTTAAGGAAAAAACCACTTGGGAATCAATAACCCAAAAATTTTACTCTTTAGAAGTGAGATAATCTATTAGGAGCCAACCTTGTTAAAGATTACAAACATATTGTTAATGTGACCTTGTTAGAGGGTTTTCACCAAAGATCATCTAGACCTTATCAGTCCTAAATATCTATAGAGTGGTTTGCTTTAAAGGACCTATAAAACATTCAACTGAATGTCATCATAAAATGGATTTACAAATAGGATTATTAGGTTCACTCGGTTAAGAGATTTTCTACTACAATGGTTTGAGAGTAACAGTGAAATGATTTGTTAAGTTTAGCACTACCTTTACTTTTTTAGGATCTATGTTTCATTTAACCACTTTCCTATGTTCATCCTCTTTCTTCTATCTACTCCCTTCTTGCTGATCTACTCACTAACACATCAATTTAGCACTTCTCTTCCTTGATCTTCACAATGTAGTTTTGTTTGGTTATCCTTTGGCTATCACCTTCCTTCATCAACATGATCAATAATAATGAACAATGTGTTCATCCCTTAAAATAGAATTTTTTGTCACTCCTCTAGAATCTTCCATGTTTTGATGCTAAATCATGATCATGAGATCTTCATCCAACTAAGATTCATTGAATCTAAACACTCGGGTATCATGCCCTCACCTTGAACTTTGTGTTTCAATTCAAATCATCAAATTCCTTTCATCAAATCTTCTTTGAATTTCTCCAACCATCGATCTCATAACTAACTCTATCCTTATCTTTGAAACTTCTCAAACAATCTTTATTTTCACCCAATGTTGACCTCATATTAAATCTTTTCCAAACTATTATTCCTTTTCATTACTTGATTAACATTACATCTACTCGATCAATACTAGGCTCGGTTAAAACAATTCTTTCTCAATCAATAGTACACATTCTTTACTTCTTCATCAGGTGCTCGATGAAAACTATAATAGCTTGGTTAATACTAGGATTATTCATTCACCAATCAAGCTATTTTTTCTTATAAATAATCTCAACACTTAATCAAATCATGTAAAATAATCAAACTAACATTATACTATTAGAGTCTAACTCATTCAAATGCCTGTTGAATACCATACACTTATCATTACTTACATCATCATTATACTTTCTTCAAATCCTCTTCATAAATCAAATGCTATGGCACTCTACTGAATTAGCATAATGTCTCACCAATTAAGGCCTGACATCAATGTCAACATAACAACTTATGTGAATCTTTCACATAAATTAACAACATTATTGATTGGAGCTAACATGGAAATCATATATCTATGCATTTGTGAGGGAATCCTAGGTTCTACATCACATTCAAAGGTCAACTCTTTAGATTCCACACACATTCAAGCATCTTCATCAATTTGAGTGATTTCTATATTCATTCATGAAGATTTATGCAAGATAAATCAATAATTTTCCTTTTTAATATATGTTCATTTATGCAATTTGTAACGCCCTGCCAAGGGACCCAAAAGAAATGACCTAAAGTTTTACTAATTTTGCCAAACATTTTTTTTTTGAAACAAGAAAGAATAACATACACATCAAACACATAGTAGTGGAAGCAATAACATACAATCAACTAAAGCATACATAACATGTTACATTTCTTAAGGATCCCAAGACGTTGAATCACATATAAATTTAATCTAATACTAAGTCCATCAATACCACATCCATATGAAAGAATAATTATAAAGTCCAATGTCCATTTAAATAATATACATTTGTTTTAAATGCTTCTTGGAAAATGAAATTCAAAATGCTCAATCATCCACTGTACATGTCACAGGGTATGAAAGGCTAAAAGAATAAACATATATACAAATAGAATCTACATCATCCGCCTTGAATCCATGATACAAAGTACAATAAGATAAATGAAACAATCCACCATACATGATATATCCATCCATCATAAAAGATATAAGCATCCATCATAAGGTATAACCATCCATCAAAATGATACATAGAAAGAATGAAAGTAAATGCAAACAAGGAAGCTCCAGCCACAGTGACTACAAATGGATCTCAATGGTAAGAGTAAAAAAGCACTACAACTCGACCGCGTGGAACCTAAATGGCCCACTCCCACCGCGCTGAGGAGATAGTCTCAAGTCTCAAATAGGATATCAAATCACATATCACAAGTACTCTCTAAGTCCAGGAAATCCTAAAAGTAATCTAACTCAGGGGTTCCAAGATAGGTTGACATCTATACCTAGAGGCACACAAGACACGTAGGAAACCTAATATGTAAGCAGGCAAGTGTCATCAAACAAATCATGCTAGAGTTACCTTGGAAGTCTCTCAAGACCCCCCCATCTAGTGATCCCTATGCGGTCACTAATATCCTCTCGTACTGACAAGGCATACTACGGAATGCAAGGTCGCAACCAAGCATTCTCTCTACTCCCATCCTAGTCTGTACAAGCACTCGAGGCATGGGTGAGAACATACAAAGACTCTTATTCGGTTCATTTTACTCTTATTTAGTGTAATGTTTTTACTTATTAAACAACTTACAATGAGTTACCCTGGCAGCCACTTAGGGCCCCGACCCCCATTGCAAGCCACTTCCCGATACTACATATCGATTACCTACCCTAGGCTCATAAAAGTATAAATCAAGAATCATATAAAATCACCTTAGCCCTATACAAGCGACTGGAAAGCATCAAAAGATAATCATAATAATCACATTAGTTCTCTACAAGCAACTGGAAAGCATCCCAAGATAAATCACAATACCCATCGGTTCTCAACGAGCAATTGGAAAGTATCCCAATAATACTAATCAATGACTCAAAATGGTTAAGTCAAACATGTCACAACATGACATCATCAAGAACAAGCAAAACACTCTAGTCCCATCAAGGCGACTAAAAAGTAACCCAAGTATAATTGATGGAGGACTCAAAAATGGTTAAGTCACGCATCTCATATACATACACCTTAACTTCACACATGAAAACTGGAAAGCAATAATGAACAATTGAATACAAACTCATCATAGAGCATATCATCACATTACCATGGTTGGGTTAAAAAGATCGAGATCAAAACAACATAGCATCACATTCACATAAATCCCAAGCCTCTAGTAAACTTCCTAAACTGGTCAACACTCTAGTCAACCCCAATCCCCAAACATAGATATCACATAGAAAACAAGATTCAAGTACATGTTTTGGTTCATTCTCGAAATCACATGGTTAGGTCAAATATGAGGTTTCAGTTTTCATTTCAGAGTTTGTTATCAAGTAAGAAGACTCTCTTTTACCCTATAGTTCTCCCGTATATATATTTGAATAAAATTAAGGTTAAACCCCCGTAATACTTGAAATCAACCTTTCAAAAATTTACTAAGGGTAAGTTATATGTTGGTTTAAATTTGCTAAGTTAAATTCTTATTGCTTTCTGATAAGATAATTGTATTTCTATTAAGTCAGAATTGGAATAATCTTCAACAAATTTTTTTTAAAGTCTCATATTTAGCTAATGTTTATAATAATTAAATTTATTTAAAATAAATAAATATCTATAAATATATTATTTAATTATTTATCATAAATTTATTTTAAATAAATTTAATAACTTTTTTAAAACATTAATTAATTATTATAAATTTAAAATTTTTAATAAACTTTATTAATGAAATAATATTTTTAAAATAAATTTTATCAAATAATATTTTTAACTTTAATTAAATAATTTTTTAAAAAAACTTAAAATAAAAATGCCTTTAAAGCCCACAGGCTTAAATAAAGGCTTGCGGCCTACCGCAGTACCCTATTGTCGTAGGGCCTACGGCGATAGCAGGTACAATGGACCCCTATCATCACAGTACCTGCAATGGCAGGTACTATCGTAGACAGCGACAGGGGGTACGAGGTAATTCCCTCCCCCTCCATTTTATATATATATTTTTTGAAAAAAAATTATTTTATAAAAAATAACATTCCCCCCTAAAACACCTTTTCATAATTTTTTTTTTATAACAATTTCGTAATTAATAAAATTAAATAAAACAATTGTATTTAGTAATTTTTTTATCAAATCTCAACATTAATCAAATTGGAAATTTACAACAAACCCACCAATTGGTTTTTTTTTTTTTTTTTTTCTCTAAGAAATATCTCGTTTTAATTCAACCCTTCCTTGATTGATTCTTTTGTTTTTAATCTATTGAAAGAAAGACTATATCTATCAATTAAAAACATTCCATATATAGAAGAAATAACAAATGTCCAAAACTTACAACATGAAACATTCTTCACAAAAATTACCTAGACATCCATCCAACAAACACGATGAAGATAGGAAAGAAAAGAGCGTATTAAGATATGCGAAAATCACAAGCGTCTACGTGGACACTGATGCTAATCGCTATGCCCCAGAAAACTATAGAGAAAATCCCTCCTCCCAGAACCTTCTCCTTTCCGAAAATTTCTTCCTTCTCCAAAATTTGCGGTGGTTCGAAAATGAACCCCCAAGTTGTGATATGGAGTTCTCTCCCAAAAATCAGGGCACTAATTATGCGGTCATCCGAGAAAACTCCTTGCTCACAATCCTTAACTTATTATTAACTTTTATTTATCTTTCTTTTATCTTTCCCATGCACATTCATTAATTAATTAAATTACTTTATTTGATATTCACTCGATTTCCATTTAGATTAATTTATTAATTTTAATCTCATGCACTTATCATGCAATCATGAAAACTTTTAATAAATTAATATATTTTCACTTTTAAATTTATTTTTGAAATGTTTAATTTGATAAAATATTTATTAACTTAAATAATAATATTATTTAGCATTTATTTAAAAATGAACTCTAAATATATTATTATTAAATTAAATAAATATTATCACGTTCTAAATTTATTCTTATAACTTTTATCTTCAAATTTATGTGAGGCCTCGCGTCGACCCACCCTAGCATCGATGATGCATTATTATTTTGATACTCATGACTGGATATGTCAGAACATTATTTGATGCACTGAACATTATTATGCTATTTATGATGTGTGATGCTTTATTTTCAGATATTTGATTTCGTCATTTTAAATGCTTTATGAACATGTACGATGATGAAGTAAATGAATGCAAAACTAACACCTTGATTATGCAATTTTAACAGTCGAAAATATGAGTAGAATTAGATAAATAATTGATTATTAGAAAAATGGATGATTTAAATTATATGATTTTTCTGATACATAAATTACATAATGCATGTGATTTCTTGAACCTACTGATGTGTGCAATGAGTGTGCAGGATATTTAGCCGAGAAACCTAATGGAAAGACGAAACTAAACTCCTTGTTAATTTGTGCTATCTTTGCATTATCTTTCTTTGAAGGTTGTTAATTGGTCTTACTATTTTCCTAGCTTTTGTTTAGATCCTATTAAGTCTTTAAGGCTTAAAAACATTAAATTTAAGAGCCCTAGGGGTAAGGGTATGGGTGGGGAGTACTTTCCACCCCCTTAGCCTTTTGTTTGACTTTTAGGGTCACTCAAAAACCCTATTTGTGGTTGATTGCGAAAATTGATTGTCTCCACTTGAGTTGGTGATTCAAAACTCCATCTTGAGGTTACTTGAAGTCTAGTTGAGTTAAGGATCATACTTAGAGGCAAATTGGAGTAGTTTTGGGGTTGTTACCCAATCTCTAATTTTGGAGAAAGTTTGAAGATTGAAGGAAGAAAAAAAGGAAAAGCTCTTCTCAACTTACCATCTTACCATAACTTTTTGTGAAGGTAGGAGTTCTTCACTCTTTGAATTTGTTTTCTTTAATGTTGTTCATGCTTGAATCATGCATAAGGCATTGTGTTATTCTTTGTTTTGCTTGCTTGTGTGTTGGGTTTGATTTGGAGGGATCCTAATTTGTTTCTTAGTGTTGTTCTTATGCTTGTCTTGATGTTTTGTTTTGAGGGGATTTCATGGGGATTGTTTTGGCATTCCTCACCCTTGGATAGGAAAGAAATGGCCATGTACGGGGGAAGGGCCTTAGTTGGACCTCAATGGTGTAGGGTCTCCTCTCATGGTGAGAGGAGAGAAAGAGGGTAGGGTGTATGGGCCCCTACTTGTCATCACATACCTTGTTTGATATTGTGAATTCTTGATATGGAAAGGAATGAAAATCCTTGTGGTAATATCCTCGAAAGGGCCTTGTAGAAGAATAGAAGTTCTTGAAGTTTTAGCCTCGAAAGGGCTATGTTATGGTATGGTGATTGACGTCTCCCATTGGGAAAATCCACCTCCCCCCTAGTCAGGTTCTATGCTTGGACCTATTGTGTAAAATCAAGTTGGGGTGTATGCTTGAATTGTTCTTGATGTTGTGATGTTTCACCCCAGGTCAGCTTTTGTCTTCTCCTTTTTTTCCTTGAGGTATTAAAGGTATTGGAAGAAAGCACTTGTGAAGGACCTAGAAGAGCATTCAATTGAATTGTAATATTATGTAAAATGTATTTTAAATTTTGATGTATTGGCAAAGATGTTGGGTTTTCTTACTAGTTCTTTCCCGATGAAGCCTTGAACCAGGTTAAATAATAGAGAAAGAAAAAGATTATGAAAACCTCCTTGCATTGCTCTTATGTGATTCTCGAACTATGCATATGTATGTGAGAAAATAGATCAATAGATAATGTCTTCGAATTATGAATTCTCAAGCTTTCATTCATGTTAAGGAATAGTAATTGAATATGTTGAAGTTTTCAATTCAATGTTTTACGTATTAAGAGGAAATGAATAATCCTACTTGTGGACAAAAATTTAGCTCTCTCCTTGTTAAATTATATAATTGACAAAATCAAAGTTGATTAAGAATTATGCATCTCCTTGATTTCTAAATGAAAGGTTCATAAACCCTTGTTGTATGATGAATTATAAAACATAAGTTATAAAAAAGAATAATCTTATTCTCATCCTTGTAGTAGTATGCTTTAAAAAAAAAAGGGGAATCAATGTTGTCAATAAGATAGAAACCATTCCTTGGATATCAATATATATATATATATATATATATATAGCATCACTTAGAAAATTATTGGCAAAAAAAAAAGGTATACTCCCAAGAGCAAAATGCTCTCTGGAGTTTGTATGGAAGAGAGGTTTAATTCATTTGGCAACAGAGTATATTCTCATTTGATCCCCTTTTAGAATAATCTATTATCAAAATTCACATATTAATAAAGGAGTAAAATTGGAGTTTTGAAGACAATATGTTTACTTGGAAATTAACCTTGTTTCAAAAAACCACCTAATAAACTTTTTCCTTTAATACCTTCCCTCTATCCTATGTTCGTAACCTATCTGCCCAACTCATCAATTCTATGAAATCAGAGTGGACAGAGAGCAGATCGATCTCGATTACCTAAGTCAATGAAATAAATGTTGACATCGCTTGTATCCCCCTGAGATCATGCAAGCACTTAGACCATGGGTAGCAAAAAGATTGTTTAGGTGGGCATTTAAATAGAAAACTTGTTTTAAACTTACCTCCTTAAATGCTTGTGAATGGAGGCTTCCCATGCAAAGTTCAGGCCTTACGCATGGGGATTAACCCACTCATTTGCGGTACGTGTGTTGAGTCATAGATAGTCTAGATTTAAACCCAACGTATAGTAATGTTTTTTTTTTGGGCATATACCCCACTACACGCCTTCCCCTACTACTCAATCATGATGAGATCAACGTGCATGAAGTTGGGTGGGGGGGGGGGGGGGGGGGGGTTAGGGTTTGTGCATGGCAGACCTAGGATAATGCCAGGCTATCTCAGGGTTTGCCAAGTTGCCTCGAGATGTGGGGCAGGGTAAGCCAAGTGGCCAGGTTGCCACAAGAGTAGGGTTTAGGTGGGGTAGTTAAGGGGTTTAGGATAGTATGATGTTTTTTATGTTAGTGGGATATTTGATTTATGGGTTTAAATTAGGTTAGTTTTAATTTAAGTCAGCTCCAAGTTAGTTAGTTAGTGAAGTTAGTTGTTTTTCTTTAGTTTATGTAATTCATTTAAGATAGTATGTTGTTAATGTATGTTATTTAGTTGAGTTAGTTTTAGTTATGTTATTAAGATAAGCTAGTCTGAAATTAAGTGAGTTAAATTGTATGTTAGTTAGGATTTGTTTAGTAATGTGGCCTATTAGTTAGATTAAATTTATTAGTAATGTAATTATTTATTCCACGTATTAGTATATGTTACTCTATAATTGTTTTAATTATTTAATTGATTTTAGTTAGGGATAATAGAGATCAAGTTGGTGTTGTTGATTCTATCATTCGATAAATGTTTTAATTGGTATTAGTTATTTTATGTTATTAGAATGTTTAATTAGTGTTGTAAGTTAGTCGTTTCTTTATTATTTGTAAGGTTATTTCTTAAATTTAAGTAGATATTTTATGTCATTAATTAGTTTTCTATAATGGTGAGATAGTTAGTTTAACTTTATTGTTGGCATTATTAATGTGGAGTTGAATTCATACTAATTTTAAATAAAGTCTAGATTAGTTTTTGTTTATATAGTTAAGATTATGTGTTAGTAATTGTAGATAGATAAGTAGTTAAGTTAAATTATTTTGTTTGAATTCTTTAATAATAATAATAACTTAGTAGTTTTAAGTTGTATTTTCAATTAGTGTAATTTGATTTTAGCTAACACTCTAGTTAGCTATTGAATAGGTTTAGTTTTAGTTATTATGTTATTAAGTTAGTGTATGGTTGTTAGTATCTTTTGCTATTGACTTATAATCAGAGAAAGTTAATTTTCCATTATTAGTATAATATTAGTGATCATATTGTCTTTAATTATAGATAGCATTTTTGTATCTTAAATTTGACTTGGATTAATGCAAGTTATAGGTTGAATTTGGCCATTAGGTTCAACTTAAAGTATTGAAGTCATAACTCGATAGTTGTCTAGCATTTCATGTTACTTTTGTTCTAAGGATGTACAATCTCAATTGGGTTAAATCTATATGAAGTTGGTGATGTTATGTTTAGGTTAGAAGGTTTCTATTAAGATTGTAATTTAGTAATTGTTTTATTAGATTTTGGTAATAGTAGTTTGAATTTTAGTTAATTATATGTTTCTTATTGGCAATTATAGTTGGTTTTAATTAAACATAGTTGTTGTATAGTGTTAGCTCCTAATTAAGGGGTCTTTAATATAAGTTAATATTAGAAATTATTTTTAACTATTAATTAGGAAAGTAATTGACTTATAATTGCTTTAATGATTGAATAATTCAATGTGAGAGTCAATTTAAATATTGGATAGAAATTTGAAGAGTTACTTTCCATTATGAGTATGTATGTTGTTTAAATTAAGTTAGTTGAATTATTTGATTCATTTAAAGAATTAATTTAGAATCATTATATCTTCGATTGGTACCGGTTTCAAATTGAGATAGTCTATTAGAGTAAACTTTAAATGTTGAGTATAAACTAGACTTAATTATAAAGTAAATAAATAAATTTGTTGTGTGTGTTTTGCCCCTATATTTTGGGCATGACAATTTAATTCTTTTTATTTAATTAATTTCCTAATTAATTAAATATTAAACTATCATAATAATTTTCTATTAAATTAAATCATTAATTTAATCTTTTAATTAGACTTAATTAATAAAAAATTCACCAAAGACTCATAAAACAAAATAAGAAAATCTATCATAGCAAAACACATACAAAGCCAAACTAAAGGATTATAATCACAAATTAACGTCATTTGAATCACCAAAGTGACAACTTCAAGAGATGGACAACAACATTCTAGGAGCTCAAACACCCAATTACCCCAATCTCCCTAGTCCAACAACTTGTTACATTTTGTTAGCCAATATTTAACAACTTTTAATTGCATGAGATAAATTTTCAGAAAAAAAGAGTTCAAACTAATTGCATGTTCCCATGTAGCTACTTAATTCTTTTTGCTGCTAAAATTAAGCAATTAGAGTGTTCTTACAAACAATTGAAATTGTGGGAAAAGGATAATATATAACCTTTTCTTATTTTTGTAGAGAGACTATTATTTAGGGAATGAAAACAAGTTATGAAGAAAAAATGGAGAGAGGGGAGGTTAAAATAAGGAGTGGTTCCTTACTGAAAAAATCACATGTCTTCATAAATTTATTTCCCTCACTTATTTATTTATGTTTTTCTTTTTGTTACCAAATTTTCATTCCAATTTTTATATTAAAAAACAATATTAAAATGATTGTTAAAAACAAACATGAAAGTTATAACATAAGACCATCAACTCCATAAATGAATGAAAGATTTTAGTATCATCCACAAGGCCAAAACACCCTATGGGACCCACAATTTAGCATACACCTCCAAAAAAAGAGGAATAAAACCTAAGCAGGTTGTAACCTCTTTATTAACTCATCTCTTCACTGATGGATTTTGATAATCAAGTTGCAGTTTTGTCCAACTATTTTTTTCTCAAATATGTAGTTCAAGTTGTTTTCCTCTAAAATATTCACATAGACAAATTTGATGTTATTGTACGCCAAGCACTCCATGACAAAATGGCACTCTATCTCAACAACCCCCATGTTATAGAATAAGCATGTCCAGTTTTACCATTCCTATTTTGGCACCACCGTCTACTTTTTTCACATTTAACTGATGAGAGCTAGTTTTAAAGTTGGGCTATAAGAATTTTTTCTCTCTATTTAATACTCTCTCCTATCTACTCTTTTTCCTCATGGTTTGTTGATGCAGGAGCATCTTGGGTTTGCTTGCGATCCTACATGTTTGGAGGGATTTTGTTTAAGTGTTGTGGAGCATTGGGTGGATTTATGATTTTTTTGGTTAGGGATGTGTTAGATATACATTTGATAACCTTTCCTCATGATTTCATAGAGATTGGATGGATTAAGTTAAAGCTTGAGCTATTTGTACCTTGCTGTTGGAACTACGTTTTTCTAGTTTCTAGGTGCCTATTGCAGAGTTTGTAACTAATTTTTCTTAATGAATGAGAAGTTTCACACTTCAATGATTGAAGAGGGACTATATTAATTCCTTGTATCAAGAGCACAAGTCCTAATTCATTATAGGTTGGGAGATATGGCAATTCTCTTGGAGTATGGATTGGCAGTTTCACGCGAGATTTTTCTATGCATGACTTTAAGGATAGATGCATACTTTTCCTTTTGGAATCAGCCTTTGAAAATTTAAGGGGTTGTAGAGGACCTATATTTCTACCTATGGTTCAAAGCATGAGTTATAATTCCATTAGAGCTAGGAGATATTGCGATTTTACTCAGATATCAATTTTTGGACATTTAATTGTTGTTGCAGGCCGACTTGTGGCATTTAATTTATGTATTTGTATTTAATTTGTGTTTTGTGCTGATTTGTGGATTAGATTGGTATAATTATGGTTTTGGGGAAGTCTTTAATTATTTTTCATCCATCATGGAGAAGAGGAGGTGGTAGAAGAGCAAATTTTGAGAAGAGCTAGTAGGTGGGGCTTGGAGAACAAGGGGATTGCTTAGTGGGCTTGCAAGCACAAGTTGAGATCTTCCTTGGGGGTTTCTATCAAAGTGAGGATCTATATTAGCTAGTGTTTAGATTAGATCTTGAGGGATCTTGTAGAACTATTACTTGCTTTGTATTTGGCTGTAACCGGGAAGGCCTTATAGCCTGGCACATTGCATGTAATCAATTATATTTTATGAATATATTATTGTAATTTGGTATCATATGTTGCATTATTGTTTCTTGTTGTTGTGTTTTCATTGTGTGGTTGTATAGTTGGGGGCTAAGACATCTCCTTTAGGGATATTCCTACCTTGCACTACGTTAGGTGGTATCAGAGCGAAGGTTGTTCCTAAGTATGTAGACAAATTGTAGAAGTCGTGTCAATTTGCACTAAGACTTGGGTTGGAGAAGTAGGTCTAATATGATCTTGATCTATTGGTGGATTTTCTTTCTAGAGTCCTAGATCTCTTAGTTGTGAGGTGGTAGATCATGGTTTTAACTTGCAATTTTAGAGGGCTTACAAATGGATTGATGGGTGCAAAGATGGAAGACTGATATTGTTGAGGCATGATGGTAGAGAGTTTGTGGATTGCAAATCCGTGGTCCTAGACTTGTGATGTGGTTCCTAATTGTTCATGTGAGGTGGCAGGCTACAATCTGACTTGTAAACAATTTAAGGTTGTCACAAGGATCAGGGGAAGGATTTGTTGTAGAGGGTTTATGAAGATCTTGGGAGATGGCTTTGAGAGGATTGGACCCTAAGATGATTACAAATCTCCATGATGTGGTGGAGAGGAATTTTCCTAAGATGTCTACTCGATTTGAAGCTAGCTTGGTTGATCAAGTTAAGGATGGGGTAAGGAAGGAATTCCTTGGATGTTTGTGGAGCTAGAGTTTACTGATCTGGAAGAGAGTTGTTTGGCCGATTAAGAGACTTGTTCATGAGAGAGGATGGCATGACAAGGTCAAGATGGAAGAGGTTGATTTTGCTTATCAATTTGTGATGTCTGATATAGAACCTGCAGAGTAGCTGGAGGTTGTTGCTAAAGATATTCATAACCTTGTTGATGCTAGGATAGAGGTTAGTTTTCATGATTAGCTTGTTGAGTTTGACATGCAAATTGTAGAGCACTTGGTCGTGGATGATCTAGTTGTTGTTGGTGATGAGTTGTATGTTGTAAAGCATCTTGTTGTGAATAATGAGATTGTTGGTGTTATGGGTTCGGCATGTGTTGATGGAGATCTTCATATTGTTGCTGATGCAAAATTTGTTGCTACTGATATGGAGTTTATTGTTGCTGGTGTGGATTCGCTAGTTGCTGATGTGGATGAGGGTTTGTTGATGAATCATTCTATTCATTTTGTTCTTGGGTGTGAGCATGCTGATTGGGTGGTTGAGATTTTGGTGTTTGACAGAATGATGTGGATGTGGATGATGTGTAGATTGGTTTTCTTGTCCCTATTAGAGTGGAAGCCTTTAGTTAAGATGAAGATGGTCGTTGCTCTTTCTTTAGGCATCAAAGTGTGGGACACACTTTTCTATTTACTTGGGGAGTCTGATGCAAGAGCATCTTGGGTTTGATTGCAATCCTACATGTTTGGAGGGATTTTTGTTAAGTGTTGTGGAGAATTAGGCTTGGATTTTGGTGGAGTTATGATTTTAATGGCTAGAGATGTGTTGGAGACACATTGGAGAACCTTTCCTCATGATTTTATAGAGATTGGATGGATTGAGTTGAAGCTTGAGCTATTTGTACCTTGCTACTAGAACTATGTTTTTCTGATTTTTGGGTGCCTGTTGCAAAGTGTGTAACTAATTTTTCTTAATGAATGAGAATTTGTGCACTTCAAGAATTGAAGAGAGCCTAGAGTAATTCCTTTTTTCAAGATCACAAGTCCTAATTCATTATAGGTTGGGAGATATGGAAATTCTCTTGGAGAATCAGTTTCTAGTAGTTTTGCGCGATAGTTTTTTATGCATGTCTTTCAGGATGGATGCACACTTTTCCTTTAGGAATCAAACTTTGTGTATTTAAGGGGTTGTAGAGGACCTAGATTGATACCTATGATTTGAGGCACAAGTTCTAATTCCATCAGAGCTAGGAGATATCACGATTTTACGCGGATATCAATTTTTGGACATTTAATTGTTGTTGCAGGATGACTTGTGGTATTTAATTTATGTATTTGTACTTAATTTGTGTTCTAGGCCAACTTGTGGCTTAGATTGGTATAAGTAGGGATTTTAGGGAAGTCTTTAATTATTATTCATCCATCATGGAGAAGAGGAGGTGGTAGAGGAGCAAATTTTGAGAAGAGCTAGTAGTTGGGGCTTGGAAAACAAGGAGATTGCTTGGTTGGCTTGCGAGCACAAGTTGAGATCTTCCTTAGAGGTTTCTACCAGAGTGAGGATCTAGAATAGCTAGTGTTTGGATTGGATCTTGAGGGATCTTTTAGAACTATGACTTGCTTTGTATTTGGCCATAACTAGGAAGGCTTTACAACCCGACACATTGCACGTAATCAATTATATTTTATGAATATATTATTGTAATTTGGTATCAAATCTTGCATTATTGTTTCTTGTTGTTGTGTTTTCACTATGTGGTTATATAGCTAGGGGCTAGAACATCTCCTTTGGGGATACTCCTGCCCTGCATTGTATCATTTGTTATGGGATTAAATTCCTTGATCTAGTAAGATTTTTCCTGCCCATTGTGCCTTGTCCATATGATACTTCAAAAAATTTCACAAAAAAACTTTTTACTTCTTCATTATTAACCAAACACATATGAATGTTAACATCCCATTTTTTCACCTACTTGTCATTTTGCTTCATCCACATGCCTTTTCTCCTATCTACCCTTTCCTTAGTAACTAATTTAAGCCAACGATGGCTTACATACTCGGAGTTTTCTTTTGGAAACTTACTAGCCAAACCATTGCAATGACTTCTAAGGGGAAGGAGCCAACTTTCACCAATAAGATCTCATAATTCATAGTAGTTTTGATTTTGAGGTTGTTGATGATAAAACATTTATGTACTCTTTCAACCTACCTCCATTTCTAATTTGACATATTGTTGCCCCAAATTTTGTACCTATACAAGACCATCGATGTGACAAGCAGACCAAACAACATTTTCTTTGGTCTTCCAATCCCACAATTCTAGATTCCTACACTTATTCTATAGAGAATACAATGCCTTCCAAGCCCATTTAATTCTTTTTATTTTGCATGTTTCCTAACTGAGCTTGTTTTGGAAAATTGATTCCCAAATATTTGTTGATCTCTAAACCTGAGTAGAATATTAGTGTCTAACACTTAGTCATTTCCAAGGTAGTGTTGGATATGTAGAAGTTGATGAAAGCTCAACCCCACAACTCCCAAGAATCACCTGCATGCAAACACCTATTACAGAAAGAGAGAAGAAAAAGCTATGGAGGCAGGAATTTCAAGATCCATAGATGAGACATTTTTGATGAGCAAAAAGAGAGATTGCTATTATCAAAAGTGAATGAATTAATTTACAAAGAGATCAATCCTTATAAAAGGAGATCGAAACCCAAAAAGGGTAACCTAAAGCCTAAAAAAGCTAAGTTGTACATTATAATTAATAAAATATTAATTATATGCACCTACAAGATAGCTTAAGAAAACTAGAGTAATACACAACTTATTTAATTAAATCAAAGTGATTTAATTAATAAGTGCGAACAAATAATTACTCTAACACCCCCCCTTAAGCGAAGCTCAGGAGGTAAGCTAACCTAGCACAGCTATGAAATCAAAAAATTGGGTCCCGGCAACAAGGGTTGATTAGGTACCCAATCACAATAAAATCTCTATAAAGGGGAGAAATAGAGAAAACCACATGGGAAAAACCCTACTCCAAAAAGAGATAGCAAATAATGTTCCAGAACAAGGAACAAAGAAAGATCATGATGAGAACCACTGAAGCATGAAAAGCCACAAAACTCTGTCGAAAATGTTGATTTGTAGAACCTCCATGGAAATAGAAGGCACAGACCAAGTGTGTCTATATGGTAGATCTCACCGAAATTCATAGGTAGCTAGCCACTGCAATCGCCTAGTATGTAGGATCAGGTACTAAATACATAGCTCACACCAACGAACCATCAACCAAAGAAGCATAGAACAACAATATGACCCCCCCTTAATGCAGACAGGGTGAGGTGACAGGCAATTGAAAAGATGGGCCAAAAATCTCCTACAACATAGGAACCAAACACATCAAGAGTGAGGTACAGACACCTATAAAGGCATGTGTCATCGACACATCATGGGGCTAATGTCGTGGAAGGGACACTCACTTGACAAAGGAAGAGGGCCAAAACAACAATCAACTATACCCCCCATGGAACTTTATAAAATAGTGTGAGTAACAAATCACAATGATGAAAAAGCATAAGGCTGATACAACAAAAGGTAAAGCCCAAAACAAAGCATCTAAAGCAACAAAATCGATCCCCGGACCTAAAACAACCAAGATATCCACCAACATGCAAAAATGTAGAAGGCTGAATAAAATGTGCATGGAGCAAAATCTAGAACAACAACCAACATCATTGAAAATAGCACAGAAAGATCTTTTCAGCGATGTAAAGAAGTCCAAAATCGAAGATCAGATGCTCAAGATATGCCTCCCGGAGTGCAAAATAGAACATCTGGCTTTGACTGTCAAAATAGAGAACCAGACTACATCAAAACCCAAAAAAACCTACATAAATATCTCTGTCTCGAAACCATCTTTCCAGCACATTTTTCAGATCAAAAAAATACGTCTGTATGCTCAAGTTATGGAAGAAAAATCGACAGGGCCTCTAAAATGCATGAAAATATATTTATTTTAATAAAATAATAATAATAAATAAATAAACTTCAAAAAAAAATAATGCTTCCATTTGGGTGAAGGCAGAACTAAGGAAGGCAACAAAGCCGCTGGTGGCCATGATGGTGGGCGGGCGGTGCCACAGGCGGTAGAGGCTACTGAGTGGCATAAGTCACCAAGAGTCGCTGCAGTCAACGGACCGTCGACGGTTTACCGCAAGTGGTTACCACTAACCGCTAGCGTCATGATGACTGCATGTGGTTTTTTAAACCACTACAACAAAAAGTGCCACTTTTTAATATAATTTTTAATAATTTTTTTTGATTTTCTGCCTTGATCTACATGCCAGTGGCCGTACAGGCCTATTAGACAAAAAAAATTTGCCTCCCAAATCAACGTGTCCAAATTAGATAAATTTTATATCAAAATGGGGGTTTTGACGCCTTCTAAATCCATCCGTGATGTTTGTTTGGCCTCAAACTGCTCTAAAAATTGGTGATCCCTCTATTTTCTTTAAAAAAACCTAAAAAAACACGAGATCTGATCCGCCAAACCCTTGTTCTCCCTTTTTCTTGAAACACTGAACAGCTACATCAGATCTGACTCTGATACCATGTAGAAGTTGATGAGAGCTCAACCCCACAGCTCCCAAGAATCACCTACATGCAAACACATGTTATAGAAAGAGAGAAGAAAAAGCTATGGAGGCAAGAATTTCAAGATCCATAGATGAGACATTCTTGATGAGCAAAAAGAGAGATTGCTATTATCAAAAGTGAATGAATTAATTTACAAAGAGATCAATCCTTATAAAAGGAGATCAAAACCCGAAAAGAGTAACCTAAAGCCTAAAAAAGCTAGGTTGTACATTATAATTAATAAAATATTAATTATATGCATCTACGAGATAGCTTAAGAAAACTAGAGTAATAGGCAACTTATTTAATTAAATCAAAGTAATTTAATTAATAAGTGCGAACAAATAATTATCTAACAGGATACTCATCACTATGACTGAGCCATCCAAAGATGACTGAGCTACAAAGGACTTGTTTATATTTCTTCATATGCCAAGAAAGTTAAAGGTTGTCAAACACCCTAGTAGAGACTAAGTTAGCATACATGACGAGTAACACACAAGAGACCAAACATTTGGGAATTCAGTTTATGTTGAGTGAGTAGAAGCCAAGTGACAACATGAATGTTAGTTATGACTGAGTGTTAGAACATTCAAGTGTTGAGTAAACGAATTTTGACATATAAATTTGTAATTGCACAAAAACTTATTTTAATTATTTTAATAGACTTCTACATGATATTTAAAGATTGTAGAGACAATTAAGGAGAAGATTACACATTCTATCATATGACATTAATCCTTAGAAATATACATTAACTAATCAAAAAATCAGAATGGTAAAATGACAAAAGGATGAAATATGAATCATTGATTCTAATCTAGAACTTTCTACAATTATCTATTTAAGAAGGGTTCCAACCCTAGGATCAATGTGAGAGATGATGGTGAATTAGCGTGAAGTAGCAAACAAGCTAAGTACAAAGTGAAGGAAGGCTAAGTTTGAAAGGAGATCAGATAGAGGAACCAGAGTAGTGAAGTATAGAACATAGATCAAATAAGAAGATTAAATTGAGATCTTGAAGAGAGGATATCCATAATTATCTTTCAGAGCAAACCAAAGGATCAAGTGCTAAATCAATTTATCATATTGAGTCAGGGAAAATCTCTTAATAGAGTGGTTCTAACAAACCTTATTTAAATCTCCTAACAAAGTACTTACTTTATTGTAAGTGTACAATCCTTTAACAAGGGAAGACCTAACAATCTTAAACACTCTTAGCAGGGAAAACCCCTCACAAGGTAGATCATTGGATATGATCAAATTATAGCCCCAACATGTGAACTTTGTTGTTGCAACAAAATAGATTTATGGGTTTCATCCCCACCTTGTCACGCCCAAAATTATAGGGCAAAAACACAACTTTTTTTTTTGAAAGCTAAACTTAAGGAACCACATATTGACATGTGCATATTGCAATTAGGTTATCGAATAGTTTGGTGACATTATCAAATGATTCATGCATTAAATACTCTAGTATCACTGCAAAGATAATTTAGTGGGAGATCATATAACATTTATTGGAGTTCGGGTTATAATACATGGGCTAGATTATAATTGTTTCCAAAGCAATAGGTTTGTCCCAAGGCCTTGTTGTGCATGCGTTGATAAGCGATATCACTTTTAATTCCATAACCTAACTTGGAATTGTGTTCATAAGTGTGCGATATCATGTCCTCGTATAGGTTCACAACTTAATCATGGTCATGTATCATTGATAGATAATCATATTCGTTCTAGTACATATATATGTTTCCAACATTTATATAGCAACCTCAATTCATTATTTTTCCATTCCATATTTCAAAATAAATGTTTTAATGAATTCTTACATTTCTAGATATGCAATGTTAGAAATATATATGATAGGCTAAGTTACTGAGAGGGGAGGAATGAATCAGTAACCAATAAAACTTAATCCTTTATTACCAATTAATCCTTCTTGTGTATTCTGATCTAATTGCGTGCATGAAAAACTAAAAGTATTAAGACACACATAACACTTTTGATACACAATATGGTGACCCAGAAACCTTCCAAATAGAATGTAAAACTAGGATGGGGATGATACCCACAAGCTTTAGTACTGCAGTATAAAATTAGCCTGTTAAGGCTTACAATGATCGCTTCTGATGATCTACCCTGTTAGGAGTAATAAGGACTATTAGGTCCACCTTGCAAAAGGATTTACAAACATACAATGAAGTATGCACTTGGTAAAGAGATTTACAAAAGACTATTAAGTCCACCTTGATAAAGGATTTAATTGATCCACTTGTTAGGATGAAACAGTGGCTGATCTCTGATCTGCAACTTGGTTTGCTGAATGAGATTATTTTGAGTACAATGATCACTTTCCTGTGATAGATAAATATTTATTGCTCCTTATACTATTGTAACCTTTTACTTCATACTTCTGCTCTTCAAATTTGCATTATACTTATGTCATATGTTATTTGAATGTGATATAATGCATTACATATATACCAATCCAAATTATAATTTAACAAAGTCAACTACATTACAAGTTTACACAAAATACACAAAGTCAGCCTAACTGCAAGAACTCGGGTTCAGAAGAATAACTCAATGAGGTTCTGATACTTGACATCCACTATCAGTGCTCAACATCGTCATACATTTGGTAGACATAGAAGCTCTATCCATACTGATCACTTATAAGTAGTTTGAATTGGGTCTGCACTGGTGACTTGGTGAATATTGCGAAACTCGGTATATAAACTAAGTCACTCGATTCACACTGCATAGCTCGATCAATGTTATCACTATGAGCTCAGTATAAACTGAATCACTCGGTTGACATTGAGTGGCTCAGTCAACATTGGATTCTCATCACTATAACTGTGAACTCGGTAAGCACTGCACAACTTGGTTTGCACTAACAAACTCGATAAACCTTATGAAGCTTAGTTTACACTAATGATCACTAACATGGTAGAAACTAATCGACGCAAATTGAATGTTGTTCCTTGAACTTGGTAGCAACTGTAGAACTCAGTAAAGCCTAAAATGCTTGGTTAACACTGTTAACTATTCAATAAGCTTGGTAGATACTATTTGGTGTGTGTGTCACTAATAACAAACTTGATTGTAAGGTCATTAATGCAATGCATACGTTATTGGCATGTATAGTGTTTGCATCCATCTTTAATATTATGCCCTAAGTGTGCAAATTCATTATTACCACCATGGGAATATAATATTAAAAACCTATATTACTATGTGATTATTGACCCTTAATTACACACTACTAATAACTACTTAATTACACTCTTACATTTTATCATTTAATAAAATTCTATCCATTTTATTGGCTTATATTGTTTTGCTACTAACTATTATCATTAACCTCTAACAATTTAATTTAATGCTTATTAAAAATTAAAAATCAACAATACACTACCTTATTATAACAATAATACCAATTATCTATGTTAACAAAATATACTAAATCCTAAGACTAGATCACTATTTGACCAACTTTATTACTCTTTATGTACTATCACATATTAATAGCATTTACCCTCTTAACTATTACATTGCTAACCACTAATTAAAAATACATATCTAACCTACCTTTTATTCTATCACATGCCCATTATATATATATATATATATATAACAAACTAAAAAAAAACATACTTCTATTAAACAACCTTAAATCTAACCAATCCTTAACTTTCCTATATTCCTCTAAGTCCCATGCAACTCACCTTAATCCTTACATATCCACCTGTCATGATAGTGCTTAACTTCTAACCCAACAATGTTATATTTTTTAATTTTATTTTTTCCTAACTAACCTCTTTACTCTCCTAACAACTCTTTTCCCACCCCATGCATTTTATCCCAACCTTCTTCTAGGCACATGAGTGGAAGTGTTTGGGGACGTGAGCGCTAATCTAGATGGCCTTGGAGGTGCCTATGGTGGAGTACAAAGTGGGGAGGTGGGATTCATGTGACTCCCCTTGCTTCCCAAGACCATTATCGCATCCCTCAATTTGGGATTTCTAGTTAAATGTGATCTGCGCCAAAAGGTAGCCGCTCCTCCAAGATTGCCTTAGGCGAAATGATGGGATGCGATGGGGGAAAACTCATGGCCCACCATTCCCATCCTTTGCAAGATATCAATGGGCTTATATATATATATATATATATATATATATATATATATATATATATATATATATATATATATATATATATATATATATATATATATGGGTCAACTCCTCATAGACATTTTATTTAATTATATTTTTGTGCTGAGTGAGAAATACTTCTCCGCTAAACATGTAAACCACTTACGCTTTCTATGGGATGTCCAAGCTAGGTACATTCCTTTTAGGTTATTATGCTTTTTGAGTACTAGACATGTCTTAATCCTTTAGGTAATTGTGATATTGCTATCAGGATTTAATTGTGTGATTTTGATTCAAACTCATTGACCCATTTTTCATGAGTAGTGATTCAACATGAATCCATATCTCATGAGAATAAATGGAAAACTTGGCACTCATTGGATCTAGGTGATGCTCACAAGGGTGAAACAATGGGACTTCCTAGGAGGTCACCCATCCCAGTACTACTCCAGCCTGAGCATGCTTAACTACGAAGTTTCCTCCATGGTTAAACCCAAAGATTGCAATCCCATTTGCAAAACCTTCATCAAGTGTTGTGCCTTATGAACCATTCATTGGAAAGCCCCTTAAGCTCATCAATTGATAAGTAGGAGATAATTTCCACAACAAGTCAAATTGTGATATTGCTATCAGGATTTAATTATGTGATTTTGAGTGAAACTCGTTGACCCATGTTTCATGAGTAGTGATTCAACATGAATCCATCTCTCATGAGAATAAATGGAACACTTAGCACTCATTGGATCTAGGTGATGCTCACAGGGGTGAAGCACCGAGACTTCTCGGGAGGTCACCCATCCCGGTACTATAGCCTAAGCGTGCTTAATTACAGAGTTTCCTCCATGGTTAAACCTAAAGCTTGCAACCCAATTTACAAAACTTCACCAAGTGTTGTGCCTTATGAACCATTCATTAGAAATCCCCTTAAGCTCATCAATTGATAAGTAGGAGATAATTTCCACAACAAGTCAAATTGTGATATTGCTATCAGGATTTAACTGTGTGATTTTGAGTCAAACTCATTGACCCATGTTTCATGAGTAGTGATTCAACATGAATCCATATCTCATGAGAATAAATGGAATACTTAGCACTCATTGGATCTAGGTGATGCTCACAAGGGTGAAGCACCAGGACTTCCCAAGAGGTCACCCATCCTAGTACTACTCCAGTCTGAGCGTGCTTAATACTACTCACCCATCCTTTAGGTAATTGTTTTGTGTTAATATATACCTTGTCTCATAGATAGGAATTATTATTTTATTAGTATTCTATATAGGAGATTCTAAAGCATAGTCTTTCTCAATATTTTATTGGTCTATATTATTTGGTCTTAATAGGGAGAAGAATTTTTACAGTTTCTCATACAAAATCTAGAAAAGTAGAATGTGCATCTACAACATATTTTCTCTTATGAAGTTTAGACTACATCATATATTTGATTTATTTTCTTCTGTTTCAACTATGATATTAAGATGATTAGTTTGGTGATAAGTTTGATGTTATTTTAAGATTCCTCTACACATGTATAGAATTTTCAATCTGTTCAAAAGCACTTGAATAATAGTTTAACACATGAAATTCATTTGTATCAAAATCAAATATGAAATAATTAGATTTCTCTCTCATATCAATGATGGAGTTTTACATGAACTTCCTTATTAAGCTTATACATAATGAGCCTTTTCTTCATATGATCTATTGTATTAAAATGCATCTATATGTACCAATTTATGAATTTAAAAATGAACATGATGCAAATCAATATCCAATCCTTTCTATGAAGTTTGAGAGTAACAGAATGTCTAAATGAATTAAACTCTTTGCATCCCATTAGTTATGATACATCAATGTTACATTTCAATGCAACTAAGCATAATATTAAATCTTACAAGGCAATTACATAATAAAGTATCCAAGTTTCTTTATTTCTCCCATGAATTCATCCTCCAAAACAATATTCACATAATGAAGATTCCAATTTTACAATGCAATGCACCAAGGCACAGACGACGGGTTTATCCTTACAAGGCAATATTCAATAACATAAAGAAGGATTTCATTATTTCAATTGGCATGACCCCCTTATTGCTCATCAACACATGGGAAGACACCACACTTCTTCCTTGAATCCAAAGAGCACAAAACCTGCAACAACATCCACACGAGAACCATGGAGGCTTACCTCCAATCCTAGGTTTATATAAAGCCACTCACCGAGCTAGGGGAAATAAGACTCAAATGAGTTATACTCAAGCAACTAACAATACATACAACATAACATCACAATACATTTGAAATCCCTCCAAGGTTTAACACAATGATTCACCATTGGAATTATGAAACAATGGGTGAAGGTGGACTCTCCAAAGAGGAGAATGCCATATCCATATACACATATACATTTGCAATTGCATAATGCCTCTTCAAGGCTATCAAAACACATCCTCCTCATCACATCAATACACTTATACCTCCCATAATACAAATTCCTCGTGGGCTATCAAAATACATCCTCATCACATTAATACACTTATACCTCTCATAATAACAAACAAGGCATATGGCTTCAATGGAGCCCATACTCCATGAACGACAAAACCCTCTCCAAGAGGAAAATCTCTCAAGTTCAATGTTGAGCCCAACCAACCCCTTCACCCAAGGCTCTCTTCCCTCCCAAGGGTGAGTGAAATCTTCACACCCATTAATATTCAACACTCAAAAACAAGAACAAAGAAAGAAATACAAAGAAGTAAATGCAACACAATTTACAATCACTTCAACATAACACAAAACCTAATTTTACCAACAACAATAACAAGATTACAACACCATTATGCAAGTGCAAAAGAAGGTCATGGCATAGACACCAACCTTGGTCCAAGCTAAAGGCAAATGATAGTTGATGAAGAGCTCCCTTCTGCTTGGTCTTTCTCCTTCCAAACCTTAGTTGTCTCTAAACTTAGAGAGTGGGTGAACACCCCACTAGTTTGCCACAAATCCTCTAAAAAGACTCTCTACTATCCCATTTTTGGTAGAAACATCAAGCCCACTATTTCTTACATTGTTGTCCCTTCAAGAAAAGAAATTTTGACCAAGTGGAAGTGTGAAGGTACACTGATGGGAAAATCTCAAATTTTGAATTGGTGGAAGAATGCATTGGTTAAGGGGTCCTCTAGGCTAGCTAAGCACTAAAATGGTTAAATTTAGCCCCCCTAACATGTTGTACTACCATATGGGTGGCTTATTTTCAACAAAATTGCACTTTAGGACCACATTTAGGCCCCCTAAAATCCTTGACAAGTTTGAATTCGAAAATCAATATGATGGTGACCCATCCTAACACTCTCTCCCAAGTGGGTGTACTTAAAAAATTAATTGAAATTAGACTAAGATTAAGTGACCTCATGACCAAAACCTTAGGTGACATGTCATCAACACATGGAAAATTACAACTGTCAAGTGACACATTAAAATTTATTACACATCACAATGACATGTCCCTAAATCATTCATGAATATATATTTATTACACACATGCAAACTTACATTTATGAAATAAACACATCACAATGAGGCTTTGAATCTTCCAAAGATTTGCCTTGGCGATACCGTGTCCATGTAAGTTTGGGCCTTGTTTCCTCGATAAAATTCCATGGTTTAATTGCTTGCACACTAAACTCGAACATTAGTAGCTCAATGAAATATCTTATAAAATGCATGTATATAGGTGCATACCAATTTCATATTAAATAATTCTCCTTAACATCATTATCAACTTTTATTTTTTAATTATTTCATATAAAGTACTTAAAATATTAAAATATCAGAATCTACATATCGACATTAATATCTAATTACATGATCCAATTAACATTCTAAACCATATCATAATCCAATTCCTATCATAATGATGAAATGATGAATCTATAACTATTAAATTAGCCAACATGAAAACTAGTTCTAAATACATATCTTAGGTGAAAATTGCCAAAATATAAACATCACAACATAATACAATTACTAACAGTATCCTGTTGTCATTATGAGACAACACTTCATAAGTTGTATCAATTATGTCAAGTAATCAAGATGTTTGCATAGTCATGTCATATAGTTTCAAAATCAATCATTAGATAAATTTATTGCATTTTGTTAGTCAATAGATTATATACTCATCCACCACAACATGTCCACCTAATACTACTTGCACAATAATTGGCTTATTATATTTACATCATACCGAGTTCTATTGAGTAGACCCTTATCCAATTTTGAAATTAATTTCTGTCTATAATTATTAGTAGTACTCACAAGAGTGGGTGTTGACTCATCTTTCCATAATGGCCACCTAAATCAACTATCCTAATAGATCATAAAATACCATGAACCCATCAACATAGTTTCTAAGTTATGACATCTCAAGCCTTTATTCCATAGGACCTTAGCTTACCAACCTAATGTAATTCTGAATAGGATACTTAGCACAACAATAACTAAAATCTATATCATCTCAATATGATCTCAGGTTCATTATTGATAAGGAAAGTGCCAATCATGACCTGCTTAGATCCTAAAAGCTCTTACCATCATTCTATCATAAGGTGTATGGTAACAATATATAATTCACATTCTATATACAAGAGACAAAATGTGACATCTCATCTCCGGACTCTTCCTAGATCTAATCATATTCATCTTATTAAGATTTATAATAGGGTATTAGGGAAGGGGCCTTACACACCCCTATTTTACCTCCAACTTGAAGTGTTTCTGGGTTGCCAAAATCATTGTGTTATGAGTTTATGTTTTCATGGATGTTATGCTTAGATAGATTTCAATATTACAAGTTTATGTTTATATGATATGAGATTTGAGATCTGAGATGGATCAGGTGTGAATATAGTTAATTGTTTTATCAGTGAAAAGTTTTATAGATCCTGATTTATCCCCCACCCCTCCACCCCCCTCGACCCCCCGCCCTCCTCTTAGTATCTTGTTTCCCATCAAGATTTCCAACAACATTTGTACTCTTTCACTATCTCTAGAGGATTACCCTCAAAGAGAAACGTGCATGAGGACTTCCTATTTCTCTGCAAAGAAAATATCACACTTCAGTTTTGTTGGTGTTCACTTGCATTCCCACTTCTTGACAAAAACTTTCCACTACCTTCAAGTGTCCTCTCAAACCATTGGTCATTTTGTAGCGATTATGATGAGATCATTCGTATACCAAAGTAGTTTTCTCAAATAGCTAGCTAGTTGTACCTACTCAGTGCAGGTCTTGTTTAACCATTCTTCCAACTTGTCAATGTAAAACCCAAAGAAAGGGAGATAATTGACACCCTTGTTTGACCCCAATGTCGCTGCCCAAGCATTTAAACAATCCATCCATAGTTTTGATTTTAGCCTTAACATGCTCATATAATCCATGTACTATAGTCGTAAGTTTCTTAGGAATTTCTAGCTCTTCCATTCTATCGCAGAATTCCTCACATGACACTGTGTAAAAAGTAAATTTTTCAATCATAAATTTGAGTGACTTTATGATTGATAATAGAATAATATGATTTAAAAGTAGCTTGCCCCTTACCACTTTTTCTCTCCATTTCTGTCCATCTATCGATTTTTTTTTGGTTCTACCATGCTACCAAATATCTTCCAAGGAAGAGTCAATTATTAACAAAAAGTTGTTTTTTCCTCCGCTTATGTATGCAGGCCTAAACACACCATGCAGGCCTCCGCTAAATAGAAGGCTGAAGTAAGTAGATGGAAAAGTTGTTTCCAAGTTACTGTCGCTTCTACACCTAAAAGCCCAAATTAGGTACCCTTTACCTATAGTAAGAAGGTAAAAAACATGATTTATATTTGCCGAGGTTTAAGATGATGGATTGCCGTGCGATTGCAAACATAAAAAGTCATATTAGATTTGAAAGGTGAAATCTTGGTCGCAAAGACAAATGGAAGCCCTACAGATTCATGGGCGGAGTCAACAATTTGAATGGACTCGAATAAGAACACTTATCCCAGGGATCCGTATTCGAGACCCTTTAGAAGACCGAAAGAGTTGCCGGGGCGCCACCGAATGTGTAGTCTGAGGAACAAAAATGGAAATTGAGACCTGAATTATCGGGTTGACATTGCAGGTGGGTTATCTTGATTATGCAATCCAATTCCTGTTTTTGATTAACTGTAGAAATCCAGTTACAGACATGGCAGCCTACAGCAGAAATCGCCCAAGTCGTTGTAGACCGAGTCGTCTGATTGCTTTGATATTTCTATCAGGGTTTGTACTGGCTGGCTTGCTTCTTCCTTTGTTGAGGCCAAATATCTTCGCACAGGTTTCCCTCACCCCTAGTAAGAAGAATAGTATAGTCATTGGAACTAAGGGTATTCAGGAAGACGAGGAGGGAGAAGATATTGAAGCTTTGAAAATTGCAGATAGATCTCTAGCTTTTAATAAGAAACTCTCCCTTCCGCCACAGAATAACCTGTCCAGAAAGGTTGAAAAGATAAACTCTTTGCCTCCTCTTAACTTAGATCTTTTCCCAAGATTGGCCAAAAGTCATGTGAAAATTGTTCTGTATGTTCACAACAGGCCACACTACCTGAGGAAAGTTATAGACAGTCTTTCTAAGGTTGAGGGCATCCATGAGACTATGCTGATTGTAAGTCATGATGGATACTTTGAGGAAATGAATAAGATTGTGGAAGGAATCAGATTTTGTCAGGTTAAGCAGATTTTTGCTCCCTATTCTCCTCACTTGTTTCCTGACTCGTTTCCGGGTGTTACATCAGGAGATTGCCAAAACAAGGATGACCCTACAGTTAAACATTGTGCCGGAAAGGCAGATCAGTATGGAAACCATAGGTCGCCGAGAATTGTTTCCTTGAAACATCATTGGTGGTGGATGATGAATTGGGTTTGGGATGGTATGGAAGAGACCAAGAGACATACTGGCCATATCGTTTTCATAGAAGAGGACCATTTTATTTACCCCAACGCCTACAGAAATATCCAGATTTTATCTGCATTGAAACAACACAAGTGTGCTGAGTGCCTTGCTGCAAACTTGGCTCCTTCCGACGTGACTTATAAAGGGGAGGGGACAGAGAATTTCATAGCTGAGAAGATCGGCAATGTTGGTTACGCATTCAATAGAACAGTTTGGAGGAAAATTCACTCTCGAGCAAGAGAGTTTTGTGCTTTCGATGATTACAATTGGGATATTACCATGTGGGCAACTGTGTACCCTTCACTTGGTGTTCCAGTTTATACTTTGAGAGGTCCCAGGAGAAGTGCTGCTCACTTTGGAAAGTGTGGCTTGCACCAGGGAAACAACAAGGGAGTTCCTTGCTTTGACAATGGTCAGGAAGCTCTTGACATCGACAAACTCGATAAGATTCCGAATTTAAATCCGGACTGGGAAGTAATCAGGAAAGAGCCACAAGGTGGTTACCAGGCTGGTTTTAAAGGTTGGGGAGGTTGGGGTGATGATCGGGATCACAAGCTATGTCTTGATTTTGCGTCAATGTATCACATTTCTTTGTTATCTCATAACTTGAGTAAGCAAACTTAATAATAATGATTTGTTTCTTGACTATGGCATAGCAACATGAGATTTTGCTATTGCCTGATCTCCCTTAGCTGATGTTCTAGCAGAGAATTTTTTGAATCACATTTTCACATTTGTTTTTGCCATTTGGTATTGCTGTAAAGTGTAAGGAGCAAAGTTTTCGGCACCTTTTATCCAATGAGTCACATTTTTAACACTTAATATGTGTAAAAACCATGTTTTTGCCAGAAAAAAATGTGGGATTAGCACTCATAAAGCCTTGTTATTCAAATGATGAACTTTGATGACTATATCTAGTTTAAAAAAAGATGTGGAGAAGATAAGTGATTAAGGTTTTTTGAAATGGTAATCATCTTGACTTGATCATGAGGAGTTAAGCAATTGTATACTATCTCACAAAGTAGTTTTTTAAGTTGGTATTGAAGAACCTACACAACTTTCTTTTGAGTCAATACAGAGTTGTATTTAGTAGCAAAGGAAAGAAAATCTACGTCAACTGAAGTACAGCTGGTCCTTAAAAGAAGAGAATTGGTTGGTATTCCGATACCTTCTATGGATACTATTAATAGTGTGTTGGTGGCTTTAATCTTTGCTGGTTTTGAATTTTAGATAACAAATTTTTTCCCGGTTAAGGTAATAAAGCTTGTATATTCTTTTATGAAACTACAGATACAATAAGGGCACTCTTTAAGGCAACACTTGAAACATCAAAACAATAAGCCAAGAAGCTTGTGGGATAGATAGAAGGAACATTGTTTAAAGCTATTAAAAACTACTGTTTTTCTTGAGCTTCTTTGTATTAGATATTTTTACTGACTCTTAGGTATATTTTTGCAAAATTACTGATTTCAATTCCCTTCAGAACTTCTTGGCTGTAAACAGAATCATGTTCATTTCTTTTTACATATTATCTTTTCCGAAAAGTTAAAAGAATTTTGGTTCTTGAGTAAGTTGTTTTTCTATGGGCTGCATTAGCAGAGTTCTTCTTGAGGTAAGGTGAGATTCTTTATCTAACATAAGGGTTTTTAAATTGTGTATTATTAAAAAATTATGTATTTGAGATCTATAAGAAAATAATGTCTACATATATTATGTAGTGCCACTCCAACCTCATTATGGTAAGAAGGTAATATGGCTTTGAACCCTGGATTGCAAGTGAGATAAAGTAAGTATGGTTAAGATTAAATACTAATTAATGTAGCTAGAAATGTATGTTAGCATGAAGTGGATTACCATGATGTTAGTTAATGATCTTGGATGAGATTTCATAATTATTTGATGTCTATAATTGATAACTTATGATGCTCATATGTTAGCCTACATGGATTATAATATGTTGTTTAGATGATGGTTAATGATATTAGTGTTATTTAATAAATCAATATTGTTTAATGATAAATGATGTTGTTAGTAGAAGTGTTTATAACTACGTGCTTAAATCTTGTTTATTGATGTTAATGGATAGAGGATGATTTTATGTGTATTGTCTTTGCTACTTTGGTTTCTGTTTCAGTTTTTTCTTGGTTAGCATGTTATAAGAAGTTGTTTTATACATTTATTTCTCCACCAGCAATTTGAAGATACGTGCACTTTGCTTTCTTGTCACCATCTTCGTTTATTGGTCTGAGGTTGAACTGCTTTCTTTGCTTCTTTTTTCGGCAAGGTCTTGTTCCTACTCAGACGTGTCTACGTTTTTAAATGGATTATATTCATTGTCGACCTGTTGTTCTCATTTGCAGTCAAGCAATATAAGTTTGATAATGGAGGAAGGAGTGACAGGTCAAATATCCACACAAATCTTGGGTTAATTTAGATTGTTGTACTTCTTTGAGTGTCTGAATTTGTCTGTTGTGTGCCTAGGAAGTCTCTGATTTGCAGGAACACGAGTTCCTGTAAGAGCAGGCTGTGAACTGGACAAATGCATTGTGTTTCTGTGAAAGATTGAATCCTATTATACCCCCACCCCAATTCATATTCAAATAACACATCTAATTTTCTTGATCCCTCAGGAGTTGAGAACAATGGTAGCTTGGCTAAATAAATTGCAAATGGTTTGACTTCTATTTTGTTTCCAAAAAGGTGTACATTTTCCTTATTCAGCGGCTAGACGTTATCTTACAGATTATACCAGAGAAGCAATAATGTGCCAAAACTCATGATTATACCCAATTATTAATCACAAATGTTGGAGTCAGCCAATATTTTCCCTGTGAAAATCCCAGTCTCTGAAAAAAATTGTTGGCCAATCTTTGAACCAATTTTCAATGATTGTGTTTAGATTGAATTAGAATCATGTTGAAATCCCTAAAAACAGCAAAAATGACATAAAATGTGAAATTTTTGGTGTAAAAACCTGCAAACCCTAGAATAATTAAGGAAATTACCAAATTACTTAGAAATAGGGCCAAAAACTGGGACGGAGTCGGAGTTGTTGCAGAACCAGTGTGGAAGCAGTTTGTTATTTTTTTGTTTAGTTTTCCTTCCAGCGTATGGAGAACCATAAACAGAGGAGTGGGAGGTGCAATGATGGCCATTAACTGAATTTGAAAGCACCTTAATCCTAAATCCCTAGGGCCTTGGGAGACAATGTCGAAAAAGCTGATGAATCATGGCTTCAATATGATTCGAGCTCGTCGCATGCTGCGCCCTACAGAGAATGATGTGAACAAGTTTATAATTAATATATTTAAATTGATTATTAATGTTGTCTCCACCTAAAATAGTAGTTGCAAGGTAGGTATTCCCAAAACCAGTGGCTTGCTAATATTCTACTTGAACTTATTAAATGTATTTTGTTGAATTATTCTAAATGTAAAGGACTTACCAATTGCCATTATGGAATAATAAAAAGCATTGCAGTTGTGGAGTTTAATTTGATAAGCTTTCTTAAATATTGAACTACCCTTACAAATTTGCTTGCCTCAATTGCAATGAAAGTCTTGGATCACTTCAAAATGGCTTAGACATTTTACCGACAGTAGCTATATGGCTGTCTGATAAATTTTGTTCTCAGTTGCTTCATGGGCTTAGCTATTATTTAATTTTCGCTAATATTTAATTTTCAGATTTAGACAACTATTTGGTGACTGCCCTCTTACAAAGGTCTGATAAATGTTGATCTCAGTTACTTTACAGACAACTAATATTTGATCTCAGACTTAGCCAAGTAGTTTGTGAATGCCCTCTTAAAATGTTGGATACATTTTGATCTTAGTTACTTTATAGACTTGGCTAATATTTGATCTCAGATTTAGACTACTGTTTGGTGGCTGCTCTTGTAACAAATTAAGTGAACATTCACCTATGTAATCAGCAATATGAATATAAACAACAGTAATCTATTATCTACGATTCGTGGGTTAAATTCTATTTCATTTGCTCTCTATATCTGTCTGCAATGAAAATCCCCTGAAATTGAGAAAAATAGTTTGTTTCCTTTTCTACAGTTTTTAATGTTTTTTTTTTTGAAAATCAAATTTTTTCCTGATATCTCCCAATTTTAAAAAATAACCTTATACTCTTAGTTTGCCGATTTTTTCCCCAAATGATTATTGCTTCTATGGATTACACAAAGTGTTTATCTTGTTTTCCTTTTGCATGTAAAGTCTGTTATTGATCAGTCAATGCAAGAAAAAGACACCTCCTGGGATTTATCACAATAAAAATTTGGTGAAACATCTTTTCAAGGGTTTTCTCTATTTCTGTGCTGCCAAGTTGTGAACATTTCGAAAATGGTAGAAAAAATTTCTAATAGGTTCTGTATTTTGGATATTGTTGCCCGCAAAATTTCCAAATGTTTTTAGCATGTTCCCTGGAAATTGTTGGTTCAGCAACTTATCCAAGATCTAATATGTAATGTCCCCTTTCTAGCATTCATAGCATGATGTTGTCATTAGCCTATTTCCCCACAGTCCCGTAGGCTAACTAGGACATTAAAGGGGCTTAGAGGCCATTTGGCCTAGACAGTTTCAGTTGCAGGTCTTTCTGAGGGGTTTTGAGGCAACTTTGGGCATACTCACTATTTATAGTAAGTCATCTTGGACATGGCCGGACATTCAGTCACAGTGGTATGTCGATGGTAATTGTTTAAAATCGACAGGAAAACTTATTTATCATTGATAAGATTTGTTATGCATTGATAAAGCCATTTTATAAAGTTAAATTTAAATATTTAACTTTATTAATGCATAGACTATAGTTTGTGGGAAATATTTAAATTAAAAGAGTTCCCTTTATTTTTGTAACACATTGGAGACATAAGGTACATAAAGGGAGTTATGTTTTATCCCACATTGAGAAAACGAAGGATTGAGCTCTTGTGAGAACACTATAAAAGAAATGGAAGAGCTTTTTTTGTATGCTTGGATGAAGATTAATGTTATGTTGCTGGATATTTGATTATCGGGCTTGGAGGACGAAATCCCTCTTTGCTAGCATTCTCTTCGCTGTTGGAAGACACAGTCAGGAGGATCAATGGTGTTTTCACTTCAGGAAATACACTGGGTTTCATTTGGGGCGTTCACATAAAGAAATTTACAAGGGTTTGAGGTGCAGATCTGAAGTTAGTTATTGCTATAGTGCTGCATGAAGAGTATTTTTGCTACAGTCGGCATGAACAATATTTTGCTACAGTACGGCGTGAATAGTGTTGGTATCAAGTTTACTTGTTTTTCCGGCTGATTAGAAGTTTGGAAGGCCGCCGACTACATCTGCAAAATACTACGGCAACTAATTCCAGGTTTCTTCTGTCAAATTTTGATACTTTGCATAATAATTGTTGAATACAAGTCTGAATAGTTGTTGCAGCCTTTAAGGCAGCTGTAAGTGCTTTTCTACATTTAAAAATCACCCTTTATCAACAGATTGAAAGAGTTTCCAGATTTTTCATATATTGTTGAATGTGTGCCAAGTGTTTGTGAAAATGTTATGATGGGTATTATGCATTTTAATGTCACTTCATAGTTGTTCGTAAATCTACTCATTGGAAAGCAATTTATTGAGGAAATCAGCTTTATGAGTTTGCATACAAAGTGTTTGGCAATATTCCTTAAGTTAAATTTCTACAAGTCAAAGTTCAAATCAGGGGAGGATATTACATAATATAATATTTAATCCAAAAATTTCAACTTATCAGAAAAGGATGGTCGGCTGGGGTGTCATCTAGCTTAGCTTAGGAACCTTCTGTTAGAGAAAGTCCACTTTGTTTCTGAAATAGATCAAGATGCATAAAACATGGCATATCTAATCATAATCATCTTGTTCTGCGTGTCTTTCAAGCACTTATATTCTACTGGGAATATTATTGGCCTAAGTTCAACATGCCTTGCATTTGGAGAAGGTTCACAATATATCTAAGACAAAACCGAGAGGACTACCCTCCTTCCACTATCAAAGTATGCTTTTTAAATAATGCAGTTGCAGTTGCAGTTAGGGGTGTTGAAGTTTGTAGCTGCGATAGAGATCTTTATCTTTGATAGAAATATATTTGTTATAACCATTATGGTCATCTCCAGCTGAAAGAAATATTTGTGATTATATTTGAATTAATATTATGCAAAATACATGTGTCATACGTCATGCGAAGAGGCATGTGTATGGAAATGTGAAGTGTTGAATATGAGGAATTTGAAGGGTCTTATCTTTGGGACTCAATGAGACCTTTGTGCGAAAGGTAAAGAGTCTTATGCAATCCATTTATATGATTGCTTGTTATATTGTAAATCAATCGAGTGGAAAGCCATGTACTTGAATAATTTTTGATCAATAGAAGATATTTTTGCTAGTGTGGTTGGGTTTTTCCCTTAAAGTGGAAGGGTTTCCCAGAATAAATCTTCTGTGTCTTATGTGCAATTTTATTTACTTTCTTATGCTGTTTATCTTCATTTCTGGGAAAAACTTAACATGGTATCAGAGCCAGGTTGGGATTACAGCATATAACGAAGTATTTATATTTACGTTAGTTTTGGGAGTGCTCCTTCATTTATATAATGTTTGTGAAAACTCTTTGCTCTGCTATATCAGATATTTTTCCGGTAATTGTTGATGTGTTTATTCTTTGTTTTGGGCATGAATTATATTTCCATTCCCTTATTCAATGGTGTTCATGTCTGTCACCAATCAGGTTTTTGTCAATAACGATTCAAAGAATAGATTTATTTATTATTATTTGTTCTAGTGATGAGAATATGTTTTAGTGGAAATTTCTTTGTGCTTGGTCATGATACATGCAAGCAATAATTGGTGGTGAGTCCTTCAAACCAGATCGTGGGGCTATTCATGTCCGTGTGTTGTTGGTAGTGGACATAGGTGGTGATGCCAAGGCTGCATACGGCTGGCCAAGTCGTTCTTCAATCCTTACAACAAATGTTGAATCCAGAGAACCATCCTAGGCGAGACAAAGCTGAATACGTCAACAGTTGATTATATGATTCAATATTCCTCATGATACCTGTTGGAAAACAACACTTTGTAGACGTTTGCCATTGAGAGCTCCTTTGTCTCGAAAGATATCTACTCTTGCTTAGACTATGGTTACATTGTCTCTCAGAAGCTCATTGATGGGCAACTGAAATATTGGTTTAATCAAATATTGGCTCGCAGTGGGAGTCAGAGCAGTTCAACGTTCAAGGATTTCATGTCTTTTGTGGTTACCGTTCACAAGGTCTTTAATCTTCATAATGTTTTCTTTAAGAGTTTCAATTGTATCATGGAATTCTTGTTCAGATTCCTAGTCAAATGTGGTTGGGTATTATTTCAAGAGTCAAACTTGACACATTCATTGATGTCGGTAGAAGCAAAGCTAAAATAGTTGCAAAGAAAGAGTTGTGAATCACAACTTCTATCTTGCATACGGTTGTTTTTCAAAGGGAAGTTGAACAGTATTAGTATTACGTTACCATTCGTGTTATGCCCCAGACAATCAAGTTCGACAAGGAAGAATACATGCACTTTAGGCATCTTTGGTTATCTTATGTGCATGACTCTCTTACTGCTATGTATGTGCAGTCATGATGGGAAATTGCAAATTTGAAAATGTTTGTGAGCATTGCACTTCAGAAAATCGAGATGGAGTTTTGAGTTTCAGAAACTTCTGTAATTTACTCGAGCGCTCTCCTTAGAAATAATTGTGGCAAGGAAACTACAATTAATCATTATTCTTCATTTGGAGAAGAGCAATTATTAGCAGGAATGAGCTAGGAGTGGCTCTTAATGCTGGCCTCTATATTTCGTTCACTCTAGTTGGGTTATAAGTAAATGCACTCTTCCTCGGGTGGGTTCCACTTCAATTCGAAAGCAACTTTATCATTTGCAAATGAAAATATGGACTGATCTTTGAGAACGACAATGTGTCGATAGCGCACATGTATAAGGAAATTATGTTTCTTATTTGCTAGCTTGAATAGATGTATTTGACATAACAGGGTAAATGATTTTTTAATTTTTTTATTAACATTAATAAAGTGATGTTAATTTAGTGATTGTAGGATGCAACAACTATGATCCTTAGGGGGAGGATTCATAAGCTACACTATGTGTGTAGAGTCTTATTCAAATAATGGACTAGCATCAACATAAACAATATTTTGGTATGTTCTGTGAGGTATGCGTTAGGTAATCGTTTTATTTGCATATAATTTGATTGCAAGATACTCATGATTTGTTGAATGAATAAACATACATAAAAGGTTCTTATGTTTGATGCCATCAGTTATGACTGTATCATGTTAATGCAGATTTGACTTTATACAAAAGCCTGCGATTAAATTGGTAGGTTATTCTGGGAGATCTCATTTTCTCCATGGTAACACATGTTCATATGAATGTTGGGCTGCATTTTTGTGTATGTTGATATCAAACTTTAAAAGGATGATTATTCTATGATTTATGTATCTAATTGAAAAGAGAGTATATCCTTACTTTGATCTCTATGATAAATGGATTTATGAGTTATAAATTTCTCCTGGTTGCAGGGTGCAACGGGATAGTGATAGATTTTGTAACATTGGTTGCAGTCTTGGTGACACATTTAAATCATATTTAGAGAGAGAGGCTATTCAACTTCAAAGGGAGGATACATGACAAAGAGAGATGTACAACCCTTCGCAAGTTTATGCAATAGTCAGCCATCTTATTGTGTTAATTAAAGCTGTCCCTATTGAGAGGGAGACTTTGTTATTAAAGTTGTCCTTGTTGAGAGGGAGACTTTGTTATTAAAGTTGTCCCTGTTGAGAGGGAGTCTATGTTAAGAGAAAATCTCAGTTATTAATGCATTCTTCTCTGGGAGAAGTTTGAGGTGAAAGCCCTCGTTCCACCCTTTGCGAGTAGGTATGGTGGACCACCCTTTGCGAATAGGCATCCTAGAAATGCATTCTCTTTGGGAGAAGTCTAAGGTGAAAGCCCTCATTCCATCCTCTGCAAGTAGGTATGGTGGAAATGTATCCTAGGCAAGAAGTTTTGAGATAAAAGTCTTCGTTCTAGCCTCTGCTAGTTGGCATGGTGAAAGTCATTTTGTGTGCATATGAATGTAACTTTGGTGGATCATGTCATGTTGAGAGAACATATGTGATTTTTTGGTTGCAACTATGTGTGCAAGCCTGTCCAAAGATCTCTCTTGCTTAGAGGGAGTATTGAAGTTTGTAGCTGCAATAGAGATCTTTGTCTTTGATAGAAATATGTTTGTTATAACCATTATGGTCATCTTCAGCTGAAATAAATATTTTTGATTATATTTAAATTAATATTATGCAAAATACATGTGTCACACGTCATGCCAAGAGGCATGCGTATGGAAATGTGAAGTGTTGAATATGAGGAAATGTGAAGGGTCTTATCTTTGGGACTCAAAGAGACCTTCGTGCGAAAGGTGAAGAATCTTATGCAATCTATTTATATGATTGTTTGTTCTATTGTAAATCAATCAAGTGGAAAGCCATGTACTTGAATATATCTTGATCAATAGAAGATATTTTTGCTGGTGTGGCTGGGTTTTTTCCTTCAAGTGGAATGGTTTTCCCAGGATAAATCTTCTGTGTCTTTTGTGCATTTATTTACTTTCTTATTCTGTTTATCTTCATTTCTGGGAAAAACTTAACAAGGAGTACCACTGAAGGGAAGCCATAGACCTCACAGCCCAAGTTTACACAGTGGAACACTAGTAGACGAGAAAACAATTCAGGAATGGGCCAGAAAAGTAAATTATATTCAAGTGATCAAACAATGAAATTACATAGGTCACAAATATCCTATCGGTATGTTTATAATATACACTTGGGGCAGTGTGCTCAACATTTTTCTGTTGACTTAGCTCTGTGAAAGCTATGCAGAGCACATCTTGCACCCTACAGCCCCATCTCGGAAGATGTCTGCTCTAACTTCTACCCAAAATTTGCAGGTTAAGATATTTGCACTTTGCTGCTGCTTGGTCAGTTTGGTCCATGTGTGTGTGCATTTTGTTTTGCATTAACTGTGAAATGTATTTCCTCTTTCTCTCTGCTATCTTGTCTTTGCCATCTCAGACCCCCTTTTTTTGCAATGATCCATTGATCTCCTTGCATAAAAATGGATTCAGTTGAATCAGAACTCCTATTCCCACTTTTGCAAACCTCTGCTGACTTTTTAATCTCTCCCCAGCCATCTTGTAATCCATCAATTCCCACCAAGTAGATATTTTGAAAGGCTAGCTGTCTGGCTAACCATCCACCTGATCATGTCAATCCTAGCCAATATGTGGACGACACTCGATTCTTCCTACGATCTGTGTGAGGACAGTTTTATCAAAATGGTATCAATTGCTCATATGTATCACTATGCAATGTACCCTTTTGGGACCAACCTATATCTTGCCTTAGAATCACAAGTTCAATAAAACAAGGAACATAATATATAGTTATAGATACAACTTTACTGAAAGAGTCTAGATACTCTTTGTTATTGCTTATATCTAATGTATGCGAGGTCATGTGTCAAATATATTATTTGCTGCACACATATTATTGTCTATATTAGTATGTAAGGAATTATGCATTAAAACATCATCATGCTGCATACATCATCCCTCGTAGATATTACTGTCTATATACCATCCCTCTTGGCTTCATGTGGCCTTTCACCATCCATCCTTCACAAGGTGGTGTATTGAGTGACTAGGAATCTAGATATTCTCCATTATTGCTTGTATGATATATCTAATGTATGAGATGTTATGTGTCAAATATATTATTGCACACATACTATTGTTTATATTAGTATGTAAGGAATTATGCTTTAAAACATCATCATGCTGCATACATCAAGCATACATATTAAACACATAGCGCTGCATATCACAATGTTTACTAGACCGGGGATGGCTATATTTGGAATTGCAGGCTTCCTTGATTTACCAGTCTATTCTTATCTTATTTGTTATTTGCTCTTCCTTTTTAATTGCTGATTAATCACTTATTTCTGGCCCGATCGATTTGTATGCCAGATTTCTGATATTTTGGGAACTGATCTGTGCACTTTATGAGTGCTGATAGTTAATTGAATTGATTTGCTTGATTGACCATTCGATTGTTGTTAATGATTGATATTCATATGAACGATTGGTATTCAAATGAATTCCTTTCTTTTGATGATGCAAGGTATTGGTGAGTTGTGATTAAATAATTCTTGGTTGATGATTCAAGATATTGGTGAGTTATGATTAAATAATTGCTGATTAGATGATTGAGCTGTGCTGATATAATGAATGTCAGTGTGATATATTGGTGGATGGTGATTGAATAAATTTTGATTCAACAGAGTGATACTTGATTGCTGAATTGTATGTTTTCTTGATCCCAAGATGGAGTGATGATTGATATGGATTTGAGGATTGTTTGCCTAGATACCTTGTTGATTGATTGTTTGCATGATTTCTTGTGGTATTAATGACTGATGGATGAAGGATTTGCTTAATTGATGATTGACAAGTCCCCATTCATGTTTGGAATGAAATGATCTTTGCACTTTATTGGTGAAAAGGTCACCACCTTTCATAAGAATTGAGTCACCTTTTCATTGTTGCCTTTGAGAATAATATATTATTCTCCCAATTGATTTCCCTTGGATGTCCTCCTCAAATGGAACCTTCACCCCTTGATATCTTCCAATCTTAAAGACAATCACACCTCTTCATGATGTATATCCCTTTGTAATCATCACAACCTTTTACAGCTAGCAACCTTTGCAAGAGTCACAACCTTTCACTATTTCTGCCATTGAAAGAGACACGATGTTTCATAACAGTCACTCTTTGGAATTGTCACAACGTTTCATCATTTCTCCCTTGGAAAGGGTCATAACTTTTTACCAATGTACTCTAGGGATGCGCCTACACCCCACCAAAAAAAATTTAAAAATCCATAGCATTCTTGAAATAGGGATGCATTTGGGATATGGGGACGACATTCCAATGTCCTCAACGAGGCCACCCAAACACCACCAGAAATGCGGGGACATCTCGATGTCCCCGAAGGGAATGGGGTAGGCAATTGCATCCCTTGACCCCTTAGGGGACTCCCAAGTATCCCCTGCCATGCTAGTATATTAAAGTACATTTAGAAAAGAAATTTTTTTAAATGTTTCATGTGTTCTATTCTTGCCCTACGGGTATGTGGGGGCCATCTCTTGTGTTATACTCCTTGAAAACACTATCAAGCTTCATTTCTATTCATTTGTTCCTAGGTGTTTACAACAACAAGAAGAGTGGAGCTGAGAAAAGGGTGATTGTAAGAGTGAAAAGAGTGATTGCAAGCCAAAGAGGAGTGACAAGGAGCAAGAGGAAGAAGAGGAGGATTTTTCACCTTGTTGAAGAGATTTTTGATTTTCAAGCAAAAGTTAGGGTTTGTAACTGATTTTTTATTTTAGTTTCTGATTTTCAAATGAATGTTTATTGTTTTTAGTTTTACATTTCTTGTTTCCTTTTGGTATAGTTATTTTATTTATTAGATTAAGTAGATTCTTGTTGTTTCATTTAAAATTAAAGTAGGGAGATTTAAAAAAATTAAAGTAGGGCATTGACTGAAACCATGTGTTTATTGATTTTTTTTCTTTTGGTGAAATGCAATGTCAAGATGAGCTCCCATAGTTATGTAACAAGTGATGATAGGATGGAAATTCATTCTGATGGTAGCATTGACAGTCAATCAGATTATGGACATGAGCTTGATGATGCCTGCTAATAAGGAGGGTAAGCGTGAACTAGATGAGCATGGAACTTCCATAGATAGTGCACCTCCTGGTCCACCACCTATTAATTGACCTTTTACAATTTTGACAAATTGGGCTAGGGGTATTTATGATCCTAAATCTCCTCTTAGACAGTTTGCAACAAGGATAACAATGCCAATGCCATCAGGTGGTAGCACAAGGAAATGGCAATGCAACATTTGTGGCATAGAATGGTTTGGTAGCATCACTAGAGAGAATGCACACTAACTCTTTTTGCTAGGAAAAGGTGTGGGAGCATGCGTGTCTTTGAAGCAGCCTAAAAATTGCATTATAGAATTGAGTTCAACAAGCTTTGTGTGTTCTAGATGACTTCAGAATTGAAATGCCTGCTACCTTGTTTGGTAGGCAACAAATTCATAGTATTCAGCAAGTGCATGAGCAGCAAATACAGGGGCAGCCACATATTTCTACTCCTAGATTCAGTATTGCCTGGGGCAGCCTTAGTACTTTCATCCACTTATAGTGCTACGGTTGAAACACAATCGAGCAAGGGGAAATGCAAGGTGCAAACTATAAGTAACCCTATAGCAGATTTGTTAAATGCACACATGGAAGAACAGATAGAGGAATCTATTGGCAATTTTTTTCCAATGGCATACCACTTCATGTAGCTCAATATCCTTATTATATGGAGATGATGTAGATGGTGGTGATTGGGGGAGAACCATTGTCTGTGCCAGCAAGTGAGCACAAATTGAGGACAACAATTTTGGATAAAGAGTATGCCAAGATCGGTACAACTATGGAGACCATGAGGGTAGTTTGGGAGGAGTCTGGATGCAACAGTATTATGGATGGGTGGAGAGACATTAGGAACTGTCCACTCAATAATATCATAGTTACATGCGTAGAGGTCCCTTTATTTCTCAAGGTGATTGATTGTTCAAGGCATTGAAAGGATGCTGATTTTCAATTTGACATCCTCTTAATAACTATTAAGTAGATTACACGACAAACTGTGATCCAAGAAGTGACAAATGCAACACCTCTGTGCAGAGCTGGAGGGAGGCTTATTGAGGCAGCATATAAACATATTTGGACTCCATGTTGTGTGCATGTCATGAACAATGCAATTAAGGACGTGGGGAAGATTGACTAGATTAAGGGAGTGGTTAGCGATGCTAGAGATGTGCAGATGTATATCTGCAACCACCGCATTTCACATGTACTCTTCAGGAGTTTTGCAAAGGAGGATTTCTTGAAACTAGTTGAGACGAAATATGCATCATATTTCATTCTTTTGGATAGAATGCTTGAGTTGTAGGAGCCACTGCAACTCATGGTTGTGATGAATGAGTGGAATCAATGGGATGGGTCCAAGACAGAGTAGGTGAGGAGGGTGATGGAGATAGTGAGGAGTGATGTATTTTGGAGAGGCAAAATATAGTCTCTATCATCTCCAAATTTTCAGGTCATTGAATATGGGGATGGGGATGCATCTAGCCATGGAGAGGTATATGACTGCATTGATTCTATGCTTGGTCAAATGAGGGCAGTTGTGCAAGAGAGAGACCCCACTTAAGCCTTCTACAATGAACACATCTGGCCTATTATTCAGTGCAAATGAGATAACTTAAACCCTCCCTTACACATGGCTGCTTATGCATTGAATTCGAAGCCTAGGTAAGGACAATGAGGTGATTCATATCATGCTCCTCATTGTGATCATCTTTATGCCTCATACACCTTTTCATGACTAGCATCTGCTATTTGCCAATAATTTGAATTTTTCCAAGTGAAGGAAGGGTTCTTTAGATGCATTGAAAATGAAATGAAAAAGTTTTAATGATGTCCACGAGACCACACGGTCTAAGGGACCGCACTAAGGATTGATCACTCTGGTTGTTATAGTTTCTCTAGGCTGTCCCTTTTTCTTGTGGATATGAATTAAGAAGATAGCTGCCTTGTGGATTCTCATATTATCAAAAAGTTCTTTTATTGGTAGTATGTATGACGCTGTGACAGTTCGCACTGAGCGGACCAAATTTGCTATTCTTAGGGGTTATGCTGCTGTGGGAAAGATGGACATAAAAGCTATGGTACGAGAGGATCTGATTTTGCGGTGGAATTGTCATGGACCGAAATCAATGACTACTACACTAGCCATTTGTTTGTTGTCTCAAGTTTCTAGTTCTTCAGCTTTTGGGAGGAACTGATCTTATTGCTTCATCCACTCTCTGAAGAGGAACAAATTTACATCTTAGAAAGTAGAGAAGCTAGTGGCTGTACATAGTTTCTTGTGTATCACTGGCAACAGGACACGTGTACAAGGAGAGCCCAACAACATGATGGGATGTAGAGCAAGAGGAGCCATCACTGATGAATGAGGATGACGATGCTTACGATGTAGAGCTGGTTGGTGTTCCTTTCACAACTCTTGAGCTTGGAGAGTTTGATAGTTCCGGCGATGATGAGTTTTCTGACCTCCTGAGGGATGATTAGACTTCCTTCACTGCATTTTTGGGCCTTGGCATTTTGATTTTGTAGTTTGTACTTGTTTTGGCAGCATGCTACTCAATTTACTTTATGATTAGATACTCATACTTGGAAACTTGCTCCCCCACAGTCCTGAAATTGAGGCCCCTTTGCCCCCCTTACTTGGAAACTTGTCCCCCCCCTCCTAGGGTGGTGTAATTATGCAGTTTACATTGTTGCTCTATGAAAGAGTCACAACCTAATAGCTTTCGTTTTTTGAAGGAGTCATTGGGTCCGTTTGGTTCATGGAATTGTAGAAATCAAGAGTTCTACAAATCTTGATTGCTTTTGCAAATCTTCATTCCTATTTTTGGGATTTTCCTTGTACCATTTGTTTCACTCGAAAGATGAGTGGAAAGATACATTTTTATGTGTAAGCTTGGAGTTGAAGGAAGCCTCCAAAAAATAGTCCAATTTAATTTTTTTACACTTCAAAAAGTATAACCAGGTTTTGATTTTCAATTCCTAGTTGCTAGTGGGAAGTCTGATACCTTGTTTTGAAACAAAATTAAAAGTCTGGTATTCTAATTCCATTTTGCCAATTTTCAAACAAACACATTTTTTTAAAAATCCGGATTATGAAAAAGCCAATTCCTGTCATCTTCCACGAACCAAATGGACCCTTAGTGATTTTCCATTCCTTTTTTCTCTTCCATCAATTCTTTCTTGATTCACACATTCCCCTTTCTCTTGCTTCTTCTTTCTCCTTTTTCAAATGAAGTTCTCTTCGCCCTTTTATATCTCATGTTCGAAAGAGTTACAACTTTTCATTTTATGCCTTTTGACATTTCATTGAACTTGACTAAATTTTAATTTCTTATTATATTTAAGAGTTACACCTTTTCATTTTATGCCTTTTGACCTTTCATTGAACTTTAACTAAATTTTAATTTCTTATTATATTTTTAATTTATTTAAATATTATTATTATTGTTTATTATTAAATCCTATTTCAAAAAGTGGACATTAAACCTCATTTAAACTGCCCCAAAGTGTAAACCCTGTATACACATGTCCTCCAGCCATCCTTTTTGTCTTTGTCTCTGCCTCTGTGTGCATGGTGCACAAGTGCCTTCATCTGTACAAGATCAATCTTCTGTGCAAGACCTCTAACCATTTGCAAGTCTCTCCATCATGTGAACCATTCATTAACCATCTTGAGTGAATGCTCTACTTCAACTCCTTCACCAAGACCGGCTTTGGTACATTGCTTCAAACCTTGATTGGCCCTATTCTATGCTACTTCTGGTGCATGGGGATTGTGCAAGCCACTTATTCATCCAGAATGTTGCTGGCTAGTGTACCATTTCTCATGCTCCTGTGATTACTCCATATGTTTGCCAGTTACAAAAAACTATGCAAGGAGGAGCTGCCCACTATTGTCTGCACGACCAACACTTGAGGCTTATTGTCCTGTTGTGTGGCATGGAACATAATTTAGTAGAAATCGTCATCAGACAAGATGTTGCCCTTCCCAGTCATCATGGAGTATGCCATCACCTAAGCTTAATCAATTATGTGGTTGTGAAGAGGTCAATGAGTACAGTGAATGCACGGAACCACACTATTTGATAATGATTGAAATAAACAGTTCATTTGGTACAAAGAAGCTTAAAGAAGACTAGCTTGAGTCTCTAAATGTTTCCACTAAAAAATAGGTCATCTTTTTTTTTTCCGACTCCAACAAATACCTCAATAGCCTACTACGACTTTAGACAATTTTATGTGATGGATGGTAAAACAGTCCAGTGGCTTAGGGAAGGGTACCATAAACAACTAGTTATATAAGTTAAACTAAATAGTCATTTTGTTCAAACTTGACTGGTTGAATTTTGTCCTCAAATAGAATTGAAAGATATACAGAATAATGCAACTTCATTTCTACAATAAGATGAAGGGATAAATCCACGCGACCCTCCTTTCTGTTATTTATAAAGATCCTTCCTCAATTGCCTTGGCATTATGAACTGGGTTGTGTGGTATGGAGGGGATAGAGCAGCATATAGAAAATCCATTACAAGGAAGGATTGTTTAGTGTTTTTCAGGATTACAATAGGGACATTGCTACACAGGAAACTACAAATAGTTCATTTGGCATACCAATTTGCAATTTGAAAGTGCTTAATAGAAGACAGCTTCCTTGCTTTGACAGTGGTATGGGAATTCTTGATATCTTATAATTTAATAGATAATTTAGTACAAAGCCTGAACAGGGTGATATAATTTTGAAATACAGAAGGGTACCAGGACAGTTTTAAGAAGCCAGTTTACTGAGAAGCATATGCTGTCTTTTTTATGTCTCATTTCAACTCTCTCTCACGATGAACCAAATCAGATTTTATAGTTAAAACTTAAAAGTAGTTCAACTTTCTGTTGATTGAAAGGTAAAGTGGGGTTTGAAAGGGCGGTCCCTAGCCTTTAACAAGAAAAGAGAGAAGAAAAATGAAAAGCTAACAAAACAACAGCAAAGCATTAGCAGAATTGCCATAAAAGGAGAAGGCCAAAATTAGGTAACAATGGCTAACAAAAGCTGCAACAAAACTCTTCAGGACATAAAACTAACAAACAACCACGAAATCACAATTAGTTTAAGGCCACCATGTATTCCCATCTCTCCTTTAGGAAATTGAGATGTTTCTCTGCAAAGTTTGTGTCTTCCACCTCTTCAGTTTTTATCTTCTTGGTCTTTAAACCACTGGTCCAATCACTATGGCTGACCTGCTTTCAACAAGAAGAATGGGATCTAAAATACTCCTGGGAGCATCTTTATTCTGCTCACACTTTAATTGTATAGTGGTCTGGTGATAGCAACAACCCTTTTTAAGTTGGCCTTTGATGTCCTGAATATCTTTCTCCAGCAAACTAAGTTTTTCTTCCTGTTAAAAATTATTTGCCTTAAGCCTGCAAATCTCCTCTTTAGCCTCCTAATATTCCTTACTGAGCTATCGTCTTCCTGTGGGATCAAAATATCTCTACCAAGTTTCTTCACCAAGATTAAAGTCATAGTGTTCATTCCTTCGTCTCCAGGAATAACCACTTAACAATATTGTGGTGTACCGAAAAGTTACTTCAATATTGTGGTGCACTGAAAGTTACTTCTCCATGCCACCAGTTTTGTCAGCCAACAATTCAACAATGGATTCAACCTCACTGATGGATGAGGTAGGATGGCAAGACTTGTCAGGTACACCTGAGGAAGGGCCAAGGCAAAGATCATCCACCTCAGGAAAGTTTAACCCATAGAAATTCTTTCCACTGCTTCCTTCCCCTTAACCTTACACCTGGTCTTGGTCTTTGCTGTATCTGGACCACGCTCCAGGTCCACCCCCTTATCACGCTCACGGATCCCAAAGACAGTATGGAAATCCTCTGGAAAAGGTGAGGAGGGCCTCTGTTTCTTCTTAATTTTAAATTGTTCAATAATTGTGGAAGAGTTGGTGTTTGGAATCATTTTTGATCGACTATATTCTTTTCCAATGTAAGTTTTTATGAATGAAAATTGTTGCACCTTGTATAAACCTACTTTAATCTGCAATTGATGGCAATTATGTATCTTTTTTTTGTCATGATAATTGTGCATCTTTTTTTTGTCATCTGGTCTTTGTATCTGTAAATGAAGTAATTTTTCAGATTTGTAATATCCACTGGAGTCAGTTGCTTGTTTCTGTGCTTTATACATTATTATTATACTTTATTTTAATACCAATATTATCACTGTACATATGTACCACGGGAGGCCTGATGTAAGTTGAACTTCAATTTTGATCAATTATTTTAGAAAACAAATTTATCGAGACCCTATTGAGAAACACTTGAAGATTTAAGTAGTAGTGACAGTGAGGAACATATAATGGTTTTGCATTAAGTGCTGGTAGATATTAGCTTGATAATCCAATTACTAGTCAAATCTGTTATAAACTTATATGTTACATGCTTCAGCTATCTATTTCATTGACAGATACTGCTGTCATCGTCGGGTGCCTTCTGACAGGAATAGCAAGATGCTGGATAGATCCAGGCAGGATAAATGGGCTGAAATTGTCTCTCGTGAAGGCAATCTATCCCAGTCACATCCAGCTCTAAGCCTGGTCAAATTATTTTCTTCATGTTGATAGCTTCTTTTGTGTTTGTGGCTGTACTGCTGTACGGCTGCAATATCTGGTTATGCCTTTGCCTGTGGGAAAAATGATTGTAGTTGGAAAACTGTTAGATAAACTTGGAACGAACATTAAGAATCCAATTGAGCTTCCATAAACTTAAGAGAGACTATATTTTAAACATGTTTGAAGGATTGAATAAGAGGGAATGCATGTACTTCTCATCATCCCCATCTTGCTGGATTAAAAAGATAGATAACTCTAGATTCCAGAAAGCAGGTACGAGTCTGCTGGGGGTTACAAGGGGAGGAATTAGGTGTTAGTGAAACAATAGGGCCTGTTTGGTTTGTGGGAGATGACGGGAATTGGCTTTTTCATTATCTGGATTTGAAATTTTTTGCGATTGTTTCAAAACTGGCAAAATGGAATTAGAATACCAGACTTCTAATTTTGTCTCGAAACCAGGTTATCAGACTTTCCACTAGCAACTAGGAGTTGAAAATCAAAACATGGTTATGCTTTTTGAGGAGTGTAAAAAATTTAGATTGGACTATTTTTTGGAGTCAGCCTTCAACTCCAAGCTTATGCATAAAAGTGTGTCTTTCTACTCATCTTCCGAGTGAAACAGACAATACAAGTAAAATCCTAAAAATAGGAATGAAGATTTGCAAAACCTTGATTTAGCTAAATCGAGATTTATAGAATTCTCTATTTCTACAATTCCATGAACCAAACGGACGTAGAGAGGAAAGAAGAGAGGGAACAATGTGATAAACGTTTATAAGAGAGACGCATCAACAATAGACAAGCGAATTCAGCAATTTAGTTCCAACTAAAAAGTCAGTGCCATCTTTGTGGACATATAACAGGAAAAACTTACTCGAGTCAACAGTGCTGTGAATTTGAATAATTTAAACTCGTGGATTATGTTCAGCCTTGATAAGATCTCACTTAATGGTAATATTAAATTGTTCAAAAGTTGATGAAAATTTGGCAGTCTTCCTAGGATGTTAAAAAAGTTAATATGTATTACTTCACAAATGATTTGTGTTCATGTCTTATAATTCAGCCATTTATTTAGTATTGTTGGTGATTTAGTAATTTTTAAATGTGTATAAGATACATGATGACATTATTCACACAAGGGGATCACGGCAGGGGCACACCGATCAAATCAGGGAATTGTTGGTGATTTAGCAAGTTTTAAATGTGTGAAGATTGTTTCAATTGTATTCTAATTAATGCATTTTGTTTGGATGTTATAAATTGAGAGAAATAAGAGAACTTGAGGGATTTCCTAGGATAATAGAAATTGTGCTTGGAGCTTTGCCATGCTCATTATGTGTTGTATTTTATGTTAGGGTTTTGACTTTATGGTGGATGAAATCAAATCATACGCATTCCTTTGTTGTTGTCATGTGCTAGAGGTCTCATTCTACTCAGGCGACTAGGATTATTTTTCTTTTGGTGGGGGTCCATATAGGTCCTCCACTTGATGTGTTGGATGGTTGTTGGGTTTCCTCCCCTTCTCTTCTAGGATTTGAGTTGTATTCACATTTTTCTTTTTTAGGTTCTACAATGCTTTATTAGCTTGTTCTTCAAATGGTTTGAAGTCAACCAAATGTAGGACATTCTTTGGATCTTGTCCCCTTATTACTAATATTGGTCTTTGGGCATAAAAAACCAAGTACATTCAAAAAATAAATAAAAGAAAGTTAGGAAGTTTTGTTTGGTATTTGCCCTTCAAAAGTTGGTTCATCGATCTCTAGTCTCTTTGGGTTTTGTTCTTGGGTGATGTGGCTTCTTTGTTGTTTACCATTGTTTAATGTGTTGTGGCATTTTGTAAAGGGTTTAAGTTGCTTGCCAAAACTTGTTTGTTGTTCATGCCCCTTCACAAAGGAGATGTTCATAACTTCATAATCAATGATTGAGTAGTAAGGAAACAATGATACATTTATTATATGGGCAATCATTATTGATATGCATTTGTCATACTAGAAACAATGATTGTTATTAAGCAATATCAATGGTTTTAAACTAATTTGTTAATAACAATAGATTAAGGGGCACAATTTTTGCTAGCTATTAACTAAGAGACATGCCCCCTTAAAAGGAAGCCATTGCCAATAGGTTGCAAATCTTCAAGGTATAAATGAGGAAGGGCACAAAGCGAATTGGGAGATATGGATTGGAATTAGCAAGATGATAAGGGAAAGTGTTATCTAATTGACAATCAACAAATATGATCAGATTAGTTATTCAAAAATATACAACATTCAATAGGAGAATCTTGATAGGCTACAATCGATCATGCAAGTTAGAACATTGATCATAAAGAATATCAACATCATCATCAATCATGCCAATTTGTAAAATCCTCATCGAAAAATTAGCCTCAAAGACACAAGAATATAACACATAAAATTTCACACATTCATATCAAACAACAAAGGAGAAATTAAAAAATGACAATTGCTAAATTTGAAAATGCCTTCGACCACTCTACTTGCCCAAATAACTCCTTTATGCATGTATGGGGGGTTTAATTGGCCCTTGGGTTGGATGCTTTGTGGGAGCTAGGTTCTTTGCTTTGCATGAAAAAGTGTTTGCTTCACCATTATTGAATGTGGGTGCAAATAATGTTGTTCTTGGTGTTGGTGGTAGAGGGGTTTCCACTTTTGGGACTGTTAAGGATAGAGTTAAGTTCTATTCACCTTTCACAAAAAAATGTTGTTGTTGGTTGACTAAGGTATGTCCATGTTGCAAAGTGTATTGTTGCTATTCCTACAGTGGTGTGTGGCTTGGATGTGGTGGATAATGTGGGTTTCTACCAATGTTGTGGATTGGTATGTAAATTTGCTACTTTGTGGCCTTCTCTTTTGAATATGCGTTGTTGGGTAACAAGTTCTTGACAATCTTTAGTCTCTAGTAGCATTGAGCTTTCTCTTTGTGCAAAAGTTTTTTTAACTACAACATTTTCTTCTTCTAAAGATTGCCACTTGGTGTGTTCTTTTATGATTTGATTGTTTTACTGAATTGATTGATGTGTACCAATATCCTTGGCGTATCGGGAAAGTGTTCATTGAAGGATTCACTTCAAATATTTTTTCTTATTTGTTCAATGTTGCTTCTATTTGGTAAAATGTTTATTTGGGTTCAGTCCTATTTGGAGCACACTTGATGTGTTTTGGTCTTAGTAGTTACCATGTAACCTATTGAGAATATTAGTTGGTATTGAAAGTTTTAGAGATGATGTAACCCTACATTAATTTGGAAAAATCATGTTGTATTGAGTGATGTGATCCACATTGGATCCCACACATATATGAACGCTTCAATGTGACTTATTTCAAATCAATATAAGCTAACCTTGTTGTTCGCTTGAAACAATATATGAGGAGCAATGATTTCATTTGTTGGAGTGATGCTTGTGTGTGAGTATATGTGATGTGAGTGTGAATCTGACAAGGAAAGTGTTGACAATTGGCTAATGAAGATATGTGATTGTTGTCATTTATAGCAACACATGATGTACATGCTTACAGGAAACCTCGGAAATAAAGATACTTGGGTTTTGGTAGTTAGAAAATTGTCTAAGTATGAATTTAGTTTACAACAGTGTATTGTTTTGTATATAACTTGTTACTGACGTCATATTATGAGTAGCAAAGTTAGATGGAGACATTATACATGTTGATGATGACGTGTATAACCTTAGACATCAATACAGACTATACGGAAAAGAGATATTTGTGTTTTACTAGTGAAACAAGACAGCAAAATTAAAGGAAATATTTTGTTTACAAAATAATTATTTGTCCAATTAGGGCCAACATCCTAGATGTTTACTCTAAGTTGGAAAAGTATATTATGGTCTTAACCGACCTAGCAACAATTTGTGAAAAGGCATGATATTTATGTAAACGACATCTTGCAAAGAGAAGTGTAGTATTTGTGTGCTATTATGATATGTGAACTTTCTGTAAAGCGATATATGCAAAGTTTTGTAAAGCTATTTTTGTGATATGAGATCGAGCTAAAGATCAGACATTAGTCAAGAAAGAAGTTACAACACCTATATACTAGAGGTCTAATTACTTGTTTGGGCAGTGATAAGATAAATTTATTAATGTCCAACAAGAGACCAACGAGGGTCTAAGGGACTAGAAACAGTACAAAGGGAAAACGCCAGTAGAGGGAGCAACAAACAACATCCGCAAAAAGAATGTGAAAGCAAAACAACAAAAGAGCCAAGAAAAAGGAATAACAACAACTAAAAACTCCTCACATGCGAGAAGTAGTCTAGAATGGAAAGGTGGACATTAGGGCAATTAGGTACTCTAGAAGGTCGCCTCTGAGGTCTACTAGAGGGACGTTGCCGAGTGTAATCTCTACAGGGTCTCTCAGAGCTGGTGTGAACTGAGATAGTGCAAAGAGGCCACTTCGATCCTCAAGCAGGAATTGTAGGACTGAAGAAAGAGGGGATGAGTTGCGTAGGGGTTGATGTTGAGCAAAGCTGGAGCTATATGGTGTGCTCACAAAGCTGCATGGTCTCCTGAAGATAGAGTGCAAGATAATGTTGGTCAATATATCTGAAGAATGAGGGAAGAGACTGACACTCTAAACAAATAGTAGAATCTCCCTCAGAGCTCATAGTAAATGGGACAACGAAAAATAAAGTGAGACTTGGTCTCAACCTCCCTGAGGTGACAAACTTGACAAATTCTATACTCCCTACCAATTTGGTGATCAGTCTGAATACGTAGCTAGTGAGAATCCACCCTAAAAGATCCCAAGGAGATGCAAAGAGTGTGAGTCCAACAACGAGTGAGGTACTAGGGACGTAAGATGATCCTGTCCTGGATATCAAGAAAGTGCTCAACATAGAAGGCCATGCATAAACGAAGCCCACTTGGGGATTCCTCCAGGTTGCGATAACATACTGTCTGTATATGTAAGTCTAACATGCTCATTCAACTCCCATTGAGGTGGAAGAAGATGGGCTGGTGCATCCATAGAAAACTAGAGAAGGGGAAGATGATCCAAACTAATACCAATCGAGCCCAAGAGAGCAGAGACCTGGGTGTACCAACAACGAGACCTGTGACTAGAGTCTGAACTCGCAACCTCCATAGAGGAACAATAAGCCAAGTAGGAATATTTGTGACGATCGTCAAAGGAATCAAAGATGCTCCGGAGCCGGTGAAGAAGCCAAACTAAATCAAAGATGGTCCCCAATCTGAAAGGGTGAGCACCAAACTTAGCCAAAACGATGCTGAATGGTGTGAACCAGTGACATCTGATAATGCGTTGAAGGAGAAGAGTTTGGACTCTCTCAATAGAGGCCCAGTCAAACTCCAAGATGGAGGGGTCCTAAACAGTAGAGCCATAGATGACAATTGACTTGACTAGGGAGTCAAGAAGAGACATCCTAGTCATGATGTCTTGGAAGTGGTGTCTAAAGCATTGTTGCTCAAGAATAGCAAGGGAGTTGAGCCCCTTGTTGACTTTGGGCTACATGGCTAGTCTCAGGCTGAATCAAGGTCCATAAAACTTAACCCCCAAGTAAGTATACAAAGATGCAATCTTGATCTCGGTACCTTGGAAGTAAAAATGGAGATGGGATGTCCTCAAACAATTGAAGACCATAACTTGAGTCTTGCCCAAATTTACAACTAGCTCATGTGAGTTGTAGAAAGAGGCCAAGCCATCAAGGAGCCATTGAAGACCATCGGGAGAAGATGCTAGGAGAATCACATCATCAACAAATAGGAGAATAGAGATCAAAATATCTGATGTAAATAAAAAACATTGCCAGGGAGCAAGCAATCATAGAGAAAAGTCTCAAGCTCATCAATGTAGATGCCAAAGAGAGTGGGGGAGAGAGGACAACCTTGTTTCACCCCAATGGTGCTCTGGATAGGATCTGAGAAGCCTTGTGGAGTCTTGAATCTGCCTTCAATGTGCTCGTATAACCTCATAATAGCTATAAGAAGAATCTGAGATCCCAATGTCCCTAAGATGCTGAAAGAGAGTTGCTCAAGGAACAGAGTCGAAAGCTTTGCGGAAGTCAACAAAACAACAATAAAATTTCGTTGAGTGGTGGCGAGCCTCCTCAATGATGGCCCGTAAAGTCAAAACATGATTAGTGGTTTGAAAATTTGAACGAAACCCAGCTTGACCTCTAGCCCGACAATGTTGTTGATCGAGCTCACTGGATAGGATACTATTCATCACAATTGCATAGAGTTTGGCGAAAGTATGCCCAACCATGATGGTTCTATAGTTTATGGGGTCAGAGTTTGACCCAAATTTATGATCAGATAGACAATATGTCATGACCAAGAGTCAAGGAAGCCGACACAAACCACTCGGTTAAAGAGCACTGTAAGAAAGGGACCTAAGACAAAGATACCTAACTTGAAGAATTCAACTTGAAATCCTTCTTCATCTGGAGTTTTGCTATTGTTCATAACTCTAACTGCCTCACTAATGTGAGAAAAGGAGAAGAGGTGACAACGAGTTGGGGGGAGGATGAGATGGAGAGGGGATTGGCTAGGAATATCATAGAGTGTGGAGGTGTGGGAGGCAAGGGAGTGAAGGTCTAGAGTAGAGGGAGGGGGGAGGGTGGTGAGGAAACATGGTGCACTAAAAGAGCTTTGGGGGACTGGAAGAACATGGCACAAAGAGACTTACATTGTAGTAAAGTGAACTTCCATTTCTTATGGTGAAGAAAATGGTGATAGTCGAGCCTCAACTGAGAGGAAGAGGAGGAATAAGTAGTGGGCAGAGCGAAGCATGTGATGAAAGGATTTGCAGTCCTCATCAAACCATTGATTCATGGGGCAAAACCTGCGAGTGGGGCAAAGGGTGAGTGAGGAGGTGCAGTGGGGAATGGAGAGAAGGGCAGACTCCCACAAGGCAGACACAAGTGAGTGGAACATGGAGGTGAAGTCCCTGGAGTCCAGCAAGGGGTCTTGGGGGAGAAGTTGTCTGAGGTGATGGATTAGGAGCTCTACGTCACCATCGGAGAAGTGAAAAAAAGTGTGAGCATGAGGGGAGGGAAGAGGGGGGCAAGAAGAAGCGGATAAGCAAGGAGGAGAAGGTGTCAAAGGTCCCCAAAGGGTGATGCTAAGGAGGGCATGGTCAGCCAGAGGAAGGCAAGAGATGGTAAATCAACAAATGAGAGGGATGGAGGTAGTAGAGAGAATGCAGTCAACAATGCTAGCACCACCACCATGTGGCCAACAAGTGAAGAGTTCGGATCCAGGAAAGCAAGAGAGTCCATTCAAGATCACTAAATCAGAAGACTCACAAAGTTGTAACAAATTACGACCATACTTGGTGAAGAGCCCCTAACAATCCTTGGAGAGGAGGCTGTAGGTCTTTGGTCTACGCGTTAAAGTCTCCCCAAATAATGATGTCCCCCATGGCAAAGAATCTAGTAATGTGCTCAAGAAGGTCCTCATAGGGGTCCCCACCCTTAGTGCTGTGAATTGCATAGTACGAAGATGTTGGGGGGAAGTAACAGACAACAATATAGGTATCTCTATAGAGAAAGGTTCCTCAATCAATGCAAATCCACATGAATATGGCATAGCTGTCAAAGTGAACTAAGGAAATTTTATTGAAAAGGTGGTCCTGAATAAGATAGGCGACCCCACCAGAACCTCTAACCCCACTAGAGCACTTGACCTCGTCTCTAAAAGAGGAGAGCCATTGATAGCCAAAAATACTAGGAAGAGGACGCATGGGGCTCTCATGTGTCCCTATAATAAAAAAAAGGTTGGCAGAACCAATAGCATCATTAAACCAGCCAAGCATAGACTAGAGGATACCATTATCGTTTTAGTAGTTGAGAAACAAAGAGCTTGTGCTCAACTATTGTTGAGCCAGTCATTTGGCCTTAGAGGTCGTCCTTGAAACCTAGCCTGTAGGAAAGGTATTGTGGATTACTGCTTTAAGATTTTTGATGACTACACATTTACCCTCTTGTCTTGCTGCCACAACGAGGGCATGAGCTTGCTTGAGTTCTGTCACTTGTGATCAAGTGAGGTCCTCATCTAGGTAGATCTTAGGGGAAAGAGAGAATAACTTCTTTGCCCTAAGAGCCTACAACCTGTCAGAGAGGGAGAGGAACCAAATGAAGAGAGTACCATCAAGGCCTAACCAACACCTATCAAGAGTGATGTCTGAAATGTCCAGCTAATCCTTTAGGAAATAGTATCCAACAATTAAGAGATCATCAATGGAGGAGAGACCATGGACTCACAAGTTTAGTTCATGGGTCTGCCTTACTCGCTCATTGTCCATCTTTTCTTGAACTAACTTCTCAATGCCTAAAAGGGGAGCCTTAGCTACATAAATGCATAAAGAAGCCCAAAACTTCACCTTTAATTCAATCTCTGTTAACAATGAAGAATGCCTATCGATGATCTCTGATTGTTTCTCCTTGATAATGTCTAACTCCCTGAGTTGCATGGTAGCAGATTCCAGATTAGCCTTGAGGCCTATATTTTCAACTAGAGATTGCACAATACTTGTAGAGTGTGGTTCTTGGATTCCAACAAAGCCAACTGTTCTGCGATTTTAACATAGAGTGAAGTTAATTGAGCAATGACACTTTGTAGGACAACATTAGCATACTCCAATGTAGCCAAGCGATCAATGAGCTACTAGAGTGTAATTGGATCAGATAAGGATGGCATAGCTCATAAAGAAGGGTGCTCCTAAAAATTCACAGCTTTACCATAGACCAAACATTCTATCAAACACCTATCACAATGCCACCAAATACCTCCACACAACAATGAACAAAGGCCTAGTTCACTAGTTAGACATTCTGTCAAAGGATTCCTATGCAAAGAACCAAACACTGGCTTCTCCCCCAACCCCTGTGTTGGCAACAAGGGCACGACGGGCAAACTCTGACAGTTACAACTCATGTCAAGAGAGTGAGTGTGAGTGAGAGTGGACTAGCCCCACATAGACATGGCTCCGACAGTCACAACTCCTAACAAGGAGAATGGACTGGCCTTGCAAACAGCGGCTCTGGCCCCACAACACCTGATACCCGACACTAGCCCCACTCTGGCCCCATGACACCTGGCACTAGTCCCATAGTAATTGAAGAAGAAAACAAAACTGGTGAGCTCTTCTTGTAATTGGAAGGGCATGTTTGGGAAATGGGCTCATCTTGCATCTATTGTACTACAACTCCTAACAGGGATTCAAAGTCTCCTAACAAGGACTCTATAGTAAATTTTCTCATTGACTCCTAACAGGGTCCATCCTCTAACAAGGAACATATATATAAGTATATTATGAGTTTTCCTTTGGCTAGGGTTTCCCTAGTTAACAAAATATGGTGTTATGAGTTATCTTTATGCATGGTTACTGTTACTGTTCAACATTACTTGTTTACTTTGTTATGTATGGTTTAAAGTAATAAACAATATTCAGTTGGCAACTAAAGTTTGTAGATTACTGATTCACCCCCCCCTTTCAGTAATTCCTATTTCTAACAATTCGTATCAGAGCACAGTTACTCAGAAGAGGCTTAACAACTTGAGTAAGATCCCTATGGATATGGAACAATTGATGAAGAAGCTTGAAGAAGCACTTGAACAAATTGATCTCCTTACTGAAGAAAGAGATAAGCCGAAGGATAGATGTGAAGACTCCAAAGTATATATTGGACAATTGAAGGATAAAATTGAACATCTCAAATCCAAGCCTAAATCTACTGAATCTAAGACTAGTGACGATGACTATTCAAAGTTAAAGATAGAGTACAAGATCTTGAAGCATGAATTGAAGATTACCAATCTAAAATTGACTTTGAAGAGTGATCCTAGCAAAGTTGAATCTGATTTGAAGTCTAAGAATACAGATCTTAGAGAGAGTCTGGCAAAGAAGACATCCAAATTTGAAACATTAAAAGAAGATCATGAAGAAATTCATAAATACAACACTATTGTGAAAGGTGAACTAACTCAATGCAAGTGGCAACTTGAGAAGCTTTATTCTAGCAAAGAAAATCTTGATGATTCAATGTCAATACAAAGACCTACCTATGATAAGACTGGTCTTGGTTATCTATTTAACATGTCTGCAAAGAAACCTAAAAATATATCAGATTCAAAAGAAAAAGATAAATTTCATGATAAGATTGAATCCACTCAATCTTTTGATAAACGTAAAGAAGTTGGACAAGACAAGGAAGTTGAGATATTGGATGAACCAAAGCAAGTGGAATCTCTTAAGGAAACTAGGTATGGATTTAGAGGTAAGTGTTTTTCATGTAATGATATAGGTCATATGAATTTTTTGTGTAAAAATAAGTCATTTAATCATGTTTAAGGATTTTTATTGTCATAATTGTCATGGTATGGGTCATAAAGAAATTGATTGTAGGAAACCTAAATGTGATAATGTTAGAAGGATTTGTAGGATGTCTAGATATACAAACCCTGCAGATAGAAGAAGATCTAATGAAAGGAAATTGAGAGAAGGAAGACCTTATGAAGATAGAAGATAGATCGTGTGTTATAAGCGTAACAACTTTGGACACATAGCTCAGAATTGTCATTCACCTGATGATTAACAGAATCCTAGAAGCAAAAGTCTAGTATGTCAGTTATGCAACAACTTTGGACATACAACAAAGTATTGTAGAATGGACATAAACTTCAAAGATAGAAGGAACAATGGAAGAAACTTTGAAAATGTCAACAAGATGGAAATGTATTGTACATTAAGTGCACCTTATCACACAAGTTCACCAAGGATCTTGATGGTAAGATTGAAGGTAACTTGAGTGAGCTAAAGGCTCTATCTAACCAGATACAACAACCTTCTAGAAAAGTTGATGATTTTGAAGGACAAGTGGCCAGTATTCATTGTGATATCAGGAAACTAGAACTTTGAAAAGAACAAATTTTGAAGAGAGTATCATAATTCAAAGTCTATTGCTTTAAGGATATCTATTGTTGAGAAATAGTTGGAAGAGTGTTTCAAAGCCAAGGACACCTACTCAAACTTTTTATACTCCGATCTTAATGCAGTTGAGATTGCATCATATGCCCTATATGCAATTCTCACCTCTGTTGAATCAACCGAGGATACATGAACAAAAGGTTTAAATAGTCTTAAGGAAAGTTTTGATGACAACATGAAGATACTATCAGTTTAAGGCAGAAGAACAGAGTTTTTGACAACAGTCTTTTTGATAGTTATTGACATTTCAACCTTTTTCATTGAAGTCAAGGGGGAGAAGATGCATAAGAAAATTGTAAATCGAGTAAAGGGGATAAGATAAAATTGTAAGCTATGGAATCATATTGTAAGGGGGAGCATATGTAAGATGAACAAGTTGTAATAGATGATTAATGTAATGTTACTATATTGTTTTTGACAAGTTTTTGATATTTAGCCAATTTCCCCTATTTTGTTGCCATCAATGCCAAAGGGGGAGATTGTTGACAATTGGCTAATGAAGATATGCAATTTTTGTCAATTATTGCAACACATGATGTACATGCTTACAGGAAACCTCAAAAATAAAGATACTTAGCTTTTGGTACTTAAAAAATTGTCTAAGTATGAATTTAGTTTACAACAATGTATTGTTTTGTATGTAACTTGTTGCTGACATCATATTATGATTAGTGAAGTTAGATGGAGACATTATACATGTTGATGATGATGTGTATGACCTTGGACATCAGTATGAACTATACAGAAAAGAGATTCATGTTTTACCAGTGAAACATGACAACAAAATTAAAAGAAATAAATTATTTTGTTTACAAAATAATTACTTGTCCAATTAGGGCCGACATCCTAGATGTTTACTCTAAGTTGGAAAAATATATTATGGTCTTAGCCGACCTAGCCAAAATTTGTGAAAATGCATGGTATTTATGTAAAGGACATCGTGTGAAGAGAAATGTAGTATTTGTGTGCTATTATGATATGCAAACTTTCTGTAAAGCGATATATGCGAAGTTTTATAAAGCTATTTTTGTGATCTAAGATCGAGCTGAAGATCAGACATTAGTCAAGAAAGAAGTTACAACACCTATATATCAGAGGTCTAATTACTTGTTTGGGCAATGAGCTCTTCTTGTAATTGGAAGTGCATGTTTACGCAGTGAGCTCATCTTGCATCTACTGTACTCTGATTCTTAATAGGGTTGGAATCTTCTAATAGGGATTCAAAGTCTCCTAACAGGGACTCTCTATACTGAATTTTCTCACTGAGTCCTAATAGGGTCCATTCTCTAACAAGGAACATATATATCAGTATTATCTAGTGCGTATCATCCCCACTAGGGTTTTCCCTTGGCCAAGGTTTTCCTAGTTAACAAAATATTGGTGTTATGAGTTATCTTTGTGCATGGTTACTATTATTGTTCAACATTACTTATTTACTTTGTTATGTATGGTTTAAAGTAATAAACAATATCCAGTTGGCGACTAAAGTTTGTAGATTACTGATTCACCCCCCCTCGCTTAGTAATTCCTATTTCTAACAGAAAGAACTATGTGTTGATGTTTATGTGGGTCGATCCAATCGAGAACATATTGTTATATTATTTATGTATTGCAAAGTGTTGGTGATAGTGACTTCAATGGTAGTTTCACTTATATTCTAGTATTGACCTTATTTGTATTAGCAATGAGCCTATTTGTACCAACAATTAGCCTTTCTAATTTCCTAGGTAGTTAGCCCAGCCAAAAATGAATGAAATCGTGGTGAGAAAATTGACAACGAGCCCTTTGTACAAATCACTTTAATTGATGTCCATTTCATAAGATTTAGTTTCTCCATGGTTTTTCCTAGTTTTTGGTTTTCATGTAAATTTTGATGTTCATTATGTTGATGTTTTTGTGCTTTCATGTTTATATCTATTATAAGTTTGTAAATCCATTAAGTATTTATTTGAGTAGTAAAAGTTTAAAGGAGTGGGTGAATAATTGATTCACTCTCACATCAGTTATTCAGCCTATTCAACAATTGGTATAAGAGTGTTGGTTCCTCGACATACAACTCAATTGCTTGATGTAGGTCTAATGATGCATAAATTGAACATTTTCTAAATTTGATGGATTAGACTATAATTCATGGAAAGAGTAAATGAGAGGATACATGATTTCAATTGGTTAACTACCTCAAAGCATGTGGAGACAAAGTATGTGTTTCTTCAAAATGGCCTCAATCTCAAGATGAAATCATCGCTTATGAGAAGAATGAAAAATATAAGGTATGCAATCTTTAGTGTTTTATCAAAAACTAAGTTAGGTAAGGTTATTTGATTGAAGTCTACTTATAAAGTTCAGGAAAAGTTGAAAGAAAATTATGAAGGAAATTACAAAAATAAGCTATCTAAGAAGCGAACAACTAAATGTCACCATGATGAAAATGGAAGAAGGTGAAATATTAGATGTTACTTTCAGAGAGTTGACAATTTAGTGAATGAAGTCCAAAATCAAGGAGAAAATATCACCAATAAAAAGATCTCGATTTCATAATCATATAACTACATTGAGAAGTTTATGACGATTGAGGAAGTTTATGATCCACATAAGTTTACCAAAGAATAGTTGTTTGGCATCCTGAGTGCATTTGAATTGAGGAAGTTCATAAAAGAGGAGAAGATCTATGACAACATTTAAAGAAAGTAAGTCAGAAGAAGATCTGAATGGTGATGATGATTTAGATGAGATGGAAGTGAACTTTGCAGGAAGGCTAAAGAATGGTATTCAAAAGTACAAAGGTATGTTACCTCTTAAATATTTTAAATGTGGGAAGATTGGTCATTTAGCTATTATGTGTCCAGAGAAAGGTCTTACGAAAAAGTTTAAGAAGCTCAATAAAACATCTTACTATGCTAATGAAGATGTTAGCATATCAAATGATGAGTTAGAAACACAAAATCACTTGTTCTATGTTGAAGAATATGAAAACTTGGATTTGATATTTGTAACATTTCTCCAAAACTTAATGATGACATTGAGACTGATTTGTATCTTAGAAGAAAAATAAGTGGCTAATTGATAGTGGATATTCTAATTATATGATTTTAGTCGAAGAAAATTTGTAACACTTAAGAAATATGATAGAGGTCCTATTAAGTTTGGTGATGATAAGGTAGGACATATTGTTGGTAGAGGTTCTATTACATTTAATGGAAAACATAGTACTGATAAGGTTTACTATATGAAGGGTTCGTGTCATATTCTTTTGAGTGTTAGCCAAGTATGTGAGAATGTCTACGATGTTGTGTTCAAGAATGAAGGTTGTGATATTCAAAAGAGATCTAGAACAATGATTGTAGTTGGCAAAAAGATTGGAAGAAACATCTATCAACTTGAAAGAGCTGTAGAAGGATGTTTACTATCTCAAATTGATGATAGTTGACTTTGACACCACATGATAAGCTACATCAAATTTGATAATTTGGTAAGAATAAGCTCATTATGTGTTGTTAAAGACTTAGGAACACCACACAAACAAGAAAATGTTATATGTAAGGGATGCCAAGAAGAAAAGCAGATAAGAGAATCATTCAAAGAAAAAGACTATTTAGCTGGTGGTTTACTAGATCTAGTGCACACCAAATTGCATGGTCATACTAGACCAAGAAACTTATAATGTATTAAATATTTCATACTTTTCATTGATGATTATTCAAGATTACATTGGGTTGCATTCTAAGAGAAAAATCTAAAGCATTTTAGAAGTTCAAAATATGCAAGGCTAGAGTTGAGAATAAATTTGGTAGAAGGATAAAATATTTGAGATTTCAAAAAGGGGAAAATTTTTACTTCAGATGAACTTCAAAATTTCTATGAGAAACATCATATTAAAAGACAATTTTCAATGAATAGAACACTGTAATAGAATGGTGTAGTGGAAATGATAAATCCGATAGTACAAGAAGAAACAAAGACAATGATAAAAGAAGCAAGCTTACCAGAGTTTATTGGGGAGAAGTTGTACATACAATTGTGTACATAGTGAATAGAGTTCTTTATCGGAAGTAGTATGGGAAGACATTATATGAACTTTGACATGGAAAAGCACCTACAATGAAGTATTTCAATTTTTTTGGAAGCAAATGTTACATACAGAGAGATGGGGCTAATCTAGGTATAAATTGGTAATCATAGCTGATGAAGGTATATTTTTGGGCTATTCTACAAACAAGGCATACATGTGTTACAACTAGAAACTGAACAAGATTGTTGAAATTGTTAATGTGAAGCTTGATGGAGATTTTTGGAAAATTCCTAACATGTTGAGTATGAACCTAATACCAAGGAAAAAGGAAAAGAAGAGGGAGAGACAAATAGATTATGACATTTACAAATAAGACACCAATGTATGTATAGAGAAATCATTTTGAGAATTAGATTATTGGTGATAAGAATAGAGGTGTTGTTACTAGAAGTAGAGCAACACAAGAACAAGGTTTATTATGTTTACTTTAAAAAATCAAGCCTAAATTTGTAGAAAAAGCATGTAGTGATCAAAACAACATTAGAGAAATGAAGGAAAAGCTTTTTTAGATTGAAAGGAATCAAACCTAGGAACTTTTACCCAAACCAATGGACAAGAACATGATTAGTACAAGGTGGGTTTACCAAAACAAGCTAGATGGAAACAAAAAGGTAATAAGGAATAAGGCAAGACTAATTTGGAAGGGTCACACTCATATTAAAAGTATTGATTTGATAAGACTTATGTCTCTATTGCTTGGATGGAGTTGATCAAGATATTCTTAGCATTTGTGGCATTTAAAGATTTAAAAGTTTATCAAATGGATGTCAAGTCAACATTTTTTAATGGATAACTAAAGGAGAAAACTTATATTGCACAATTAGAAATACTTAGATCAAAATGGAATCTAGATGTTGTGTGCAAATTGAAGAAGGAATTACATGGATTAAAGAAGATATTGAGGGCATGATATGACAGATTGCACAAGGATTTTAGAAAGGTTTAACATATAGTAACTTGTATCACAAGATTTATTTAGATCAAATATTGATTTTTATGGGAGCTAGAAAAACTGACTTGTGCAAGAGATTTGCAGAGGAGATGTAGAAGGAGTTTGAGATGTGCATGAGTTGAATTTATTTCTTGTATTGGAAGTGAATTAGACTAGTAAAGACATTTTAATTTCTCAACCCAAGTATGTCAAGGAATTGTTGAAGAAGATTAGTTTGAAGAATTCTAGACTAGTATGTACTCCTACTATTATTGGATGCAAGTTGAATAAGGAAGATGATTCATCAAAAATTGATGCAAGTAAGTATATATTAATGATTGGGAGATTATTGTATTTGATTGCTACAAGACCAGATATAATATATGTAGGATGCTTGATACTCATATTTCAACAATAACCAAAATAGTCACATGTTATGGCAAAAAAAAGGAATTTCATGTATTTGAAAAGAATATAAGAGTTTAGATTACAGTAACCAAAAATTTCAAATTTCTCGTTGATTGCTTATGTTGTGGCCGATTTGAGTAGATGTTCAAATATTTGAAGAAATGCTAGTAGCGGAGCTTACTTTCTTGGCTCCCAGTTGGTTTCTTGCTCAAGAAAGAAGTAGGATCCTGTAACATTATCAACTGTTGAATATGAGTACATTGCAACATCCTCATATTGTAATTGAGTATTATAGATAAAATAGACTTTGAAGTATATAGGTATAACTTTTTTTGATCTGATCTCAAATATTGTGATAATTCATGTGCTATAAACATTTCAATTTATCCAATTCAACATTCCAAAACAAAACATATATCTATCATATATCATTTCTTGAGAGAGAAAGTATTGGAAAAGGAAGTCAAGCTTGAGTATGTGCATACAAAGGAGAAAATTGCAACCATGTTTACAAAACCTTTTTGGATGGATACTTTGGGTATCTCAAGGGGAAGTTGGACGTTTTGCCCCTTCCTAGTGCTCAGTAATTGCATTGGTGGGTGCATTAGTCCAATGAATTGCATTCTTTTTCTATTTTGGATCATTGCTTGTCACATTCCTCTTAAGGAGAGAAAAGTGAGCTAGAAAGGGGGATTTTTTGGTCCTTCATCATTGTTGTCAAAGGGGAGAATAATAGAGAATTGAGGAAGAAGATAAAACCTTGATGCTGACATCTTTTAATAGTGAATTATTTTCTTTGTTATTGATGAATGTTTCCATCAATAAAAAAGGGAAAGATTGACTAGGGGACCAAGCATAAGGACTAGGCAGAGCACAAAGAGGTTTATTGAGGCTACTCCTCTCTCAATTGTTAAAGCTCTCCTGCAGGAGTTTGTTGCTACTACCAAAGACTTGATGAAGGTTGCAAAGGAGCTAGAGTAATTTCCCACTTTTTTGCTGCAGGTTTTGGTTGTTGGTCCGAGTTTCTGGTCCTGGCTCTATTTGTTGGTTGTCCCTACTATTTTTTTATTTCCAACTTTATTTTGTATGTTTGCTACTATGTAGGTTCTAGGTCTTTGTAAAACTTGGGTTTGGGTTTTTTGTTGATACTATAGCTTCTAGATCCTTGTAAAATCTAGACTCTTTTTTGAAGATATATATATATATATATATATATATATATATATATATATATATATATATATATATATATTTTGTATGGGGTTTCAAATCCCTTCTAAACCTTATTTTTATCGTAATCCAAAAACAAAGGGCAAGATTGTTAAAATGTGAATTTGATTCTATTCATGTTATTGTCATTGATGTCAACATATTCAATGCATAAATATGGTCTATTTATGATTTTTTTAATTGTATCAGTTGATGTGTGTATTGATAATCCTTGGCATATTGATAGAAGTGTTCAAAAAAGGATGTGATTCAAATATTTTTCTTTGCTTGTGTCAAAATTGGTTCTATTTAGTATGGAACATATGGTGGATTTTTTGGGGTTCAATACTATTTGGAGTGTGCTTGTTGTGTTTCAGTATTAGGTGTTACTGTGTAATGTATTAATCATATCCCTTGGTACTGAAAGTGTTCATGTTTTATTGAGTAATGTGGTCTACATTTTATTCCTTACCACCATGGGAATGCTTTGGTGTGACCTATTTCAAATCAATTTTGATTAATCTTGTTGTTGATGTGAGACAATATATGAGGAGTGATGATTTCATATGTTGGTGTGATGCTCATGTGCGAGTATATGTGATGTGAATACAAATGTGGCAATGGAAGATTCATGTGTTGATGTTTATGTGGGTTGATGCAAGCAATAAAATATTGTTATGTCATTTATGTATTGTAGAGTGTCGATGACAGTGACTTCAGTAGTAGATTCAATTCTGATTTCTTATATTCTAGTAGCGAGCCTATTTGTATCAACATTTACCTTTCTTATTTTTGTGGTGGTTAGCCCAACCAAAAATGAGCCAAAACATAATCAGCCCTTTGTAAAAATCACCTTAATGTTGTCATCTAATCAAATTTTTATTTCATGAAAATTAGTTTCTTTATGGTTTTTCCTAGTTTGTGTTTCTACATAAATTTTTGGTGTTCATTGTGTCGATGTTTTAGTGCTTTAACGCCTATATGTATTATAAGTTTATAAATGCATTTAATATTTACTAGTGTTTTAAAAAATTCATCCCCTAGTTTTTTGACCTATTTGGCAATCTCCACTCCACTTTTGGGCAATGTAGTGCTCATGGTTGCAGGCAAGCCTTGGAATCAATAGTTGGAAGGGCCTCCCATTCTGATGTCAATGATGCTTCTTTGTTGGTCATCTAGATACAAAATTTTATCTTTATAATGTAGGAGGATCCTAGGTTGATGTGTTATCCTACTCATCCATGTTCATTCTACCAATTGCTATTGAGTTGCAGTCATTGTTGAGTGCTAGTAATTATTCAATGTCAACCAAGTTGCAGTCATTGCCAAAGTTGTATTACCCTACTGGTTGTTGTGTTATCTCATTCATTCTATTATTATTGTCCAAGCTATCTAATGTTGGCTGAGTTGTCTAGTGTTAACTGAGCTATCTAGTGTTGGTCGAGCATCCCTTCATGTGCCGAGTGAATTTGTTACTTATTGATGCTTAGTTCCTTCTTTGACTAACTTTTTTTGTTATTGGTTCTTAGTTTGAGATGACTTATGTAATTAATTTGGATTGTAAATTTAATGTTTGGATCTTGTCTTGGAATGGGTACAGACCACTTTTAGGTCGACCTTTTTGTTATGTAATGATCTAGAATCTTCTATAAGCCATTTTGGAAATTAGTATAAGTAGAGGTAATTGGTTTAGGTAAAAAAATGACTTAGAGAGTTCAGAGCATATGTTTGTTGAAATGTGAATTTGAAGCTGGGTCATGGATCTTGAAGTTGTATTTTGTAGTTGGTTGTAACCCAAAAGGCCTTACAGCTGGTCATGTATGCTAATAATTTGATGAATCAATAAAGTGGTTATTGTTTCTTCTCTCCTTGATGCTTTTCTCTGTGTGTTTACTTCTATTGTGTTTACTCAACAAGGTGTTTAGATAGTTACGTGTACCTTTAGCCCTAGCTTTTCATATCCCTTCTTACACCAAGTGGTATCAGAGCTTGAGGTTCTTCCTTGTGGATATTGGATCATGTAGAACCCTAAGTCAAATTTGGTTGTAGGGTGGTAGATTTGTGGATTTGACCTATAACTTGTAGAAGGTTATGATCTTGTAGGAACCTACTTGTAAAGAGGGTTTGAGGTAGAGGAAATGTTGACACTGCTATTATGGACATGTTGAGGAAAATTGCAGCTAGATTAGATGTTGTGGAGACATCCTAGAGGAGAGGAGCACATCTTAATGATGTGAGTGATGAAAAAGATGGGGAAAGATTGTTGAGAGTATTATCTGGGTTGACGTGTTATCATGCTCATCCGTGTTCATTCTTCCAATTGCTATCAAGTTGTAATAATTGTTGAGTACTAGTAATTATTCAATATCGATTAAGTTGTAGTCATTGTCAAAGTCCTGTTATGCTTCTAGTTGTCATGTTATCCCTTTCACTTTGTTATTATTGGCTGAGCTATCTAGTATTTGCAGAGTTGTCTAGTGTTAGTCGAGCTATCCAGTGTTGGACAAGTTGTCCAATGTTAGCTAAGTGTCCCTTCATGTGCTGAGTGAATCTATTATTTACTTATGCTTGGTTCCTTCTTTGACTAATTTTTTTGCGATTAGTTCTTAGTTTGAGTTGACTTATGTAATTAATTTGGATCATGAATTTAATGTTCAAATCTTGTTTTGGGATGAGTGTAGACCATTTTTATGTCAACCTTTTCATTATGTAATGATCTAGAATCTTCTATAAGCTATTTTGGCAAGTATAAGTAGAGGTAATTGGTTTAGGTTAAAAAGGAATTAGAAAGTTCAGAGTAGATGTTTATGGAATTACAAATTTGACATTGGGTCATGGATCTTGAAGTTTTATTTTGTATATGGTCATAACCCAGAAGGCCATATAGCTAGTTATGTATGTTGATAATTTGTTGAATCAATAAAGTGGTTGTTATTTATTCTCTCCTTGGTGTTGTTCTCAATGTGTTTTCTTCTATTGTGTTTACTCAACAAGGTGTTTGGATACTTATGTGTGCCTTTTGCCCTAGCTTTTCATATCCCTACTTGCATAAGGTGGTATTAAATCTTGAGGTTTGTCCTTGTGGAGATTGGATCATACAGAACCCTAAGTCAAATTTGGTTGTAGGGTGGAAGATCCACAGATTTGACCTATAACTTGCAAAGGGTTACGATCTTGCAAGAACCTATTTGTAGAGATAGTTCAAGGTAGAGAAAATGCTGACACTACTATTGTGGACATGTTGAGACAAATTCCAGCAAGATTAGATGCTGCGAGACAACCCAGAGGAGAGGAGCACATCTTGATGATGTGAGTGATGACGAAGCTATGACACCAAACCCTATCCAAAACCTGAAGAAGTTCAAGATGAGGAAAGATAGTTGAGAGTATTGTTTAGGGAACATTCAAAGCCTACTGCAGAAGTTGTTCCTTATGATGGAAAATTAGACACTAATGTTGTGTTGGATTGGATCTCTGATATGGAGAAGTTCTTTGGGTTTGAAAATAATCCTAATAATAGGAAGGTGAAAATTGCAGTTGCTAGGTTGAAAGGTCATGCCTCATTATGGTGGGAGCATTTACAAATTAATAGACAAAGGAGAGGAAAGGAGAAGATCAAGACTTGGTTTAAAATGGTGAAAAAGGTGAAAAAGAAGTTCCTTCCCGCTGATTACCAAGTTAGCTTGTTGAGGAAGATACAAAATTTGAGATAAAAGGACATGAGTGTGAAGCAATATATTGAGGAATTCTATAAATTGGACATCAGATTTGGACATGTGGATAATGAGGTTGAGAAATTCAAAAGCTATCTAGATGGATTAAGTTTTGGAATTCAAGATGAGATAAGTTTTGTGAAATTGGAAAGTGTGAAAGAAGCTTATCAATATGCCTTGAAAGATGAGGAGATATTAACAAAGATAGAGGTAGAGGTGGTAGATTTCAAAGAGACATAGGTAGATCTTATGGAGAAGGTGATAGTTTTGACAACCCTATCCAAGATAAGGGAAAATATGAGTATAAGAGAAATGACAAAGGCAAGAATGAATGGAAAGGTAGTAATTCTTACCGAGGAAGAGGTAATTCTTATTCTAGAGGTGGTTTTTGTAGTAATTGTTTCAGATATGGAAAAGAAGGGTATAGATTCTTTGGGTGTAGATCCTCCAGTGAGAATGAACAAGGTAATAGAAATGTTGTGATTTAAGGAGATCTTGAGGGTTCAGCAAGTGGACTCAAAGCTGGAGAAATTCTTATGGTGAGAAGAACTTTGTGTAATAAGGGAATTGATGAGGAACTTGTCCTAAGGAGAAGTCTTTTCAAGGCCAGATGTAAGATGAATGGAAAATTCTGCAAAGTGATCATTGACAATGGAAGTTCAACAAATTTTGCATAAGAGGAGTTGGTTACAAAGTTGCAATTGCAAAGGTTGAAGCATCCTAAACCCTATCATGTTTCATGGATCAGGGATGATCATAAGATATTGGTAAGTGAACAATGTTTTGTGAAGTTCGAGATTGGAAATTACTTTGATGAAGTTCTGTGTGATGTTATGCCTATGGATTGTTGACATATTTTTTTGGGTAGACCTTGGCAATATGATAGATATGCAATGCATGGTGGAAGTTTGAATCAATATACTCTTTTTGTGAATGGAAGAAAGCAAGTATTGTTTCCTTTGATTGAAAGTCCAGATGACATTAACTTTACTATTGTTCAAGGATGTGTGGTCAATGGGAAACAATTTGAAAAGGAAACAATTTGAAAAGAAGATGAAGAAGAGCCAAGTGTTTTTTGTTGTAATTCCTAAGGGACCGAGTTGTGGTAGTAGCGACCAAGTGACAACAAAAAATGATGGAGGCTAAGTAAAAATAGAAATTGCAAGCTTGCTGAATGTGTATAAAGAAATTGTTGTAGAGGATATATCTGATGGTTTACCACCAGTAAGAAGTATAAGTCATTGTATGGACCTAATTCTTGGAGCTAGTTTGTCGAATAAAGAACCATATAGATCGACACCTGCAAACAATGGAGAACTTAACAAAAAAGTGTAAGAATTGATGCAAATAGGTTTGATCGAAGAAATCTTGAGTCATGTGTTGTACTTGTTATATTACCACCTAAGAAGAATGGAGAATGGAGGTTGTGTATTGATTCTAGAGCTATTAACAAGATTAAGGTGAAATATAGGTTTCCAATGTCGATGATGGATGATATAATTGATTGTTTGAGTGGAGAAAAGTATTTTACCAAGGTTGACTTGAAGAGTGGTTATCACCACATCAGAATCAGAGAAGGTGATGAATGGAAGACTAATTTCAAGACAAAAGATGGTTTGTATGAATGGTTGGTAATGCCTTTTGGTTTGACTAATGCACCTAGTACTTTCATGATGTTGATGAATGAAGTTCTCAAGATATTTTCGTGTAAGTTTATGATTTTTTATTTAAATGATATTTAGATATTTAGTAAGACTAAGGAAGAACATCTTGAGCATGTTAGACAAGTATTGCAGAGATTGAAAGAGGAAACGTTGTTGATTAATTTGAAAAAGTTTTCCTTTATGCAAGAGGAGATTGTGTATTTGGTATTTGTGATTTCAACTGATGGTTTGGGAATGGATATTGAGAAGGTTAAAAAAAATTTAGAATGGCTTACACCTGAGAATGTGGGTGAGGTAAGATTATTTCATGGTTTGGCTAGTTTCTACATAAAGTTTATAAAGAATTTCAATTTTGTTTATAATGCTATGACTGAGACAATGAGAGGAGATAAAAAGAATTTTAAGTGGACACATGGAGCTGATAAGAGTTTTGAGACTTTAAAATAAAAGGTTGTTGAGTTACTTGTATTGGCTTTACTTAATTTCAATTAGGTATTTCAAGTTGAATGTGATGCAAGTGGTAGTGCAATAGGAGTTGTGTTGAGTCAACAAGTTAAACCCATTGCTTTCTTTAGTGAGAAGTTGAATGATGCTAGAAAAAAGTATATTGTGTATGATCAAGAGTTTTATGCTATTGTTTAAGCCTTGAAGAAGTGGGGACATTATTTGATTCATAAGGAGTTTATGTTGTATATTGATCATTAAGCTTTATAATATATGAGAAGTCAACATAAATTAAATCAGAGACATATGAAGTGGGTTGAGTACTTGCAGAGTTTCACATTTGTGATCAAGCATAAAAGTGGAGTTACTAACAGAATTCTGATGCATTGAGAAGAAGACATTCTTTATTGACAAGATGAAGGTTGAAGTTCTTGGTTTTGATGAAATGAAGGAATTGTATGATACTGACCTTGATTTTTTTCAGGCATGCAGAGAGTGCAAAGCACCAAATTTATCAAATCAAATGATTAAGTTTGATGAGTATTTTATTCAAGAAGGTATGTTGTTCAAAGGAATTTAGTTGTGTATACCAAGAAGTTCCATGAGAGTTATTTTGATTAAGGAAAAACATTATGGAGGATTGGCTGGATATTTTGGAATTGATAAGACATTGAATTTGCTGAAGGATAAGTATTATTGGCCACATATGTATAAGGATGTTTAAAATTTTTTAAGGAAGTGAAATTTGTCAAAATTGCAAAAGGAGTAAGTTAGAATACTGGATTGTATACCCCTATTTATTTTCTTGAGAAACCTTGGAGTGACATTAGTATGGATTTTTTTCTTAGATTACCTAAGACAACAAGAGGGTATGATTCCATATCTATTGTTGTTGATATATTTTCTAAGATGACACATTTTATACCATGTAAGAAGACATTAGATGTTGTGCATATTGCTAAAATTTTCTTCAAAGAGATTGTTAGATTGCATGAATTACCAAAAAGTATATTTCTGATAGAGAGATTAAGTTTTTTGGTTATCTTTGGAGGACTTTGTGGAAGATGATGGATACTAAGTTGAAGTTTAGTTCTACATACCATCTAGAGATAGAGGGAAATACAAAGGTTGTGAATAGAAACTTGGGTAATTTGTTAAGATGTTTAGTTGAAGATAACTTGAGTAATTGGGATATAGTATTGGCACAAGCTAAGTTTGCATATAATAATTTTGTGAATAGGAATACAGGAAAAACACCTTTTGAGATTGTTATTGGATTGCACCCTAGAGGAGTATCATATTTGAGGAATGTTGTTGGTGAAGAGAAGAGGGGAAGAATTTTCTAGTTTTATGAAGTCTTTAAATGAGAAAGTGAAGTTGAAGTTGGAACAAAGTAATCATAAGTATAAGGAGAATGTTGATAAGTCTAAGAGAAATCATGTTTTGAAGTTGGTGATGGTTCATTTGAAGAAAGGAAGATTTCCTATTGGAAAATATATTAAGTTGAAAATGAAGAAGTTTGGATCTTATAAAATCTTAAGGAAGTTTCACAGTGGTAATGCTTATGAAGTCGAGTTACCTGATGACATGGATATATCTCTTATATTCAATTTTGCTAATTTGTATGAATCATGAGTCAGATAATAAAGTTTTTTTACCTGATGATTATTGTAAGAAGAAGATTGAATAGATTGAATAGATTTTGGATCATAGAGTTGGTAAAAGGATAAGAGGAAAGGATAATTATTAATATTTGGTGAAGTGGAAGAACATACCAGTTGAAGATGCTACATGGATTTCTCAATCTAAGTTGGATTCATCTCAGGTTGTGACATCTCAATGATTCAGGAGAATAATTTCTTTCAACCCCAGTTGTTTAATGTAGGAGCATCCTGGGTTAATGTGTTATCCTGCTCATCTATGTTCATTTTGCTAGTTGTTGTCGAGTTGTAGTTATTGTTGAGTGCTAGTAATTATTAAGTATTGATCGAGTTGTAGTCATTTTTGAAGTCATATTTTCCTATTGGTTGTCATGTTATCCCATTCATTATGTTAGTATTGACTGAGCTATCCAATTTTGGTTGAGTTGTCTAGTGTTGACCGAGCTATCCAATGTTGACCGAGTTGTCCAGTGTTGTCTGAGTGTTCCTTCATGTGCTAAATGAAATTTTTATGTAATGATGCTTAGTTCCTTATTTGTATATGATTGGTTCTTAGTTTGAGCTGACTTATTAATTAATTTGGATCACAAATTTAATGTTTGGATCTTGTCTTGGGATGAGTGTAGACCATTTTTAGGTTGACCTTTGTGTTATGTAATGCTCTAGAATCTTCTATAATCCATTTTTGAAAGTATAAGTAAAGGTAATTGGTTTACGCTAAAAAAGACAGAGATTTTAGAGTAACTATGTATGGAATTGCAAATGTGAAGCTAGGTCATGGATCTTGAAGTTGTATTTTGTATCTGGCTATAACCCATAAGGCCTTACAACTGGGCATTTATGCTGATAATTTGATGAATCAATAAAGTGGTTGTTGTTTCTTCTCTCCTTTTGTGTTGTTCTCTATGTGTTTTCTTCCATTGTGTTTAGTCAACAAGGTGTTTGGATAGTTAGGTGTGCCTTTGGCCCTAGCTTTTCATTCCCTCCTTGCATCACTTTCACATCATAAAGTTTATTCTCCTTGGTGGAAGAATGTAAATGATGACCATTTCACTATCTAAACTTTCTATTGGCCATCTAGTTCTACCTTTGAGGGTTCCTCACAAGGTGTTGATGATTTGTCCCTACATGATTCTCTTCTTGAAGTTTTTGGACTTAACTAATCACAACCACATGTTTGAACAAAAAAATGGGGATGACTAAGTTGTAGCATCAAAAAGACTCAAGCAATCAGTAAGCATTTTATTTTTGACATTGATTTGAAATTGATTAATAAGAAGACTAATTCATTGAAAGATAGTGCAACCACCAATAAACTAGCATATTGGTCACAACATAAGTAAATATACAACTAAGCATATGATAGTCAAAAGTTGTGGAAGTTAGATGGACATAACTAAGTCATCATTTATGTGACAAGACTATGAGAGAGCTTGATAGTGATGTGACATGCATGTAGAGAGAAGGTACATAAGTGATAGAAGAAAGAAAAGACATAAGTCTTGATGTAGACGTATAAGTAGACAAACATGCCTACGTGAATAGATACCTACATATTTTGAGACTATGCTCATTCATGTAATCAAAATTAAATAGATGATTTGAGCAAGATAATTTTAGGGTTTCAATAGCCCGATTGGGCAATCAAACTTCATTTTGAAGTTGTTGTTATTGTTGATACTAGTTTTTGATAAGAGATATATGGGAGGAATCCAAGAAAAAAGGAACCAATAACCAAAAATTGGTGCTCATGCATGCGGAGGAGGTATGAACAGAGGTTGCTAACTTAAAAAATCCATAATAGAGGAAGGAGATCAACCAATCTTCGTGGAGTATCACAATAGATCTACAAGGAAAGTTGTGCCACATCCTTAGATCTAATATTTAGTTTTGTGTCTTACCATTACAACTATGGTAAGCCTTTGACAAGTCATACTTGTAATGAGTCTTTGAAATCCTCTAACAAGGTATCTCTTAGAAAAGGATCAAAATCCTTTAAAGAGACAATCTTAACAGGTTGTTGTAATTGATGAGCCTATAAATTGTCATCATTTGTATTAATTTTTTATAACACTTTACCCCATTTTTAAAATACATTTCTAAGTGGTTTTCATACATTAACTTGATTTATGAAGCATTAAGTATGATTAAAAATTTATTGATTAAAATTTGTATGTGTCCCAAGTCAATGCTAAATTGTGATAATTTATCATGATAAATGAATATTAATAAATAATAACTATCTTGATATGAATAACATATTATTTTCAGCCTTTGAATTGGAACTTTTTTGGCTTGGCTTTTCATGCTTATTATCAGCCTTGTTAATGTTTTAATTCTTGGGTTTCAGGGTCCCTGTAAAACCAATTTATCTAATCAAAAACATATTATTTATGAGTTGTTTGAGTCATTCATGTAGTTAGGAAGAAGGAGAAGCAAGTTGACACTTGTCAATATTCAACAGTTGTTAGAAATGTAGAAAAAGTCAAAAAGTCAATTTCAGTAAAATGAGCATATGTCACTCAATTCTTATTGAAATTGTGATTTTCACATGGATTTTAAAAGTTGACAAAATCTACATAAACCCCTTTAAGTGTTTGAGTTAGTTCAAAATAGTTAATGAGCAATATATATTAGAAGTTGACTGAGTAAAAGGTGGCACATTTGAAGGCAATATAACCCCACTTTCAATAAAATGATTATATATTCCATGTTTCTTAATGAAATATAAGTTTTCAAAATGATCTGGAGAGATAATTATGATCATACTATTTTTAAAGATACTTTGGGTAACCATGACAAAGGGAAAACCTCTAGTTCAAACTCAAGCTCCCAAGTTAATGTAAATTATACATGCATTGCATATGACTACACCATCAACTGCTTCAATGAATCTACCTCCTACATATCCATATTAACCTTAAAATATGAAGACCCACATGGTGTTTTCACCATATGCCGCACTCATATTACCTTACCCGAAGCCCTAGACATTAGACCTACAACCTCTGCTAGACCCACGACCCTTGAAATACCTACTAGTTCCACTTCTTTGGATTACAACCTTGTAGACTAGCTTGGCAAAACCCCTATGCAAATATCCATCCTAGATTTTCTACATGCATCCCCCCAGCATCAAAAGATCCTTGATCAAGCTTTGAAAGAGTTTGTAGTACTAGATAACATTAATATTTCTTAGTTCTAAGCCATGGTTGGGAACCTATCTGCATCACAACATATCACCTTTTCACCCCAAGATATTCCTAAAGAAAGACCCAACCACAATGACCCCCTTTATCTCGAAGTCTTTATCCATAACGCTGAGGTCAGACATGTCTTGATAGATGGAGGAGCAGGACTAAACATTTGTACCCTTAAATTTATTGAGGGTGTTGGTTATTCTAAATAAGATGTGGATCCCTCTCATAGAATCACAATAAAGGCCTATGATGATGGTGAATGCTTCTCCAAGGGTGTTATCATATTATCCACAAGAGTTGGTCTAGCTACTGCAAATACATTATTCTAGGTCATAGAGATTGAAATGAATTGCAACATGATACTAGGATGCCCTTGGATTCATGCTATGAAAGCAATGCCTTCTACATATTATCAGTGTCCAAGGTTCGCCTACAACAATGTGGAGGTTACTATCCTGGGTGATCCAAATCCTTTCTAATTTTTTGCTAATCTGAGAGATGCTACTGCATACCAAGTCCAAAAAAATAATTAAGCACAACCACCATATTCCTCTAAATATGTGGGCCCTGATATAATCCTCAATAAGGCCAAGAAATAACTGAAGATTGAAGACAAAAGGTGTGGAGAATACTTTGTGTCTCAAGTATTCCACATTAGGAAGTTGCCACTTTCTCCCCAATCTTGTGGTAAATCACAACTATTGCAAGTACAACATTCTAAGATCAGTACACAAAATTCCACTTTTATCAATTTCATTAGTGGAGGTGGCCTACATGAAGAACATATTAATGAGAGTACATCTATTTGTATTAAGGAAGAAAAAGTAGAATAAGAACCCACTTTGATATCTCCTAACAAGTATAGACCTGGGTTTACTATCATGTAGAAACAAGGCTATGATGGATGTAGTGGTCTTGTATCCCAAAAACAAGGAATGATTCAACCTATCACCGTAAAAGGATGACCTCCTAGTTTAGGGCATGGATTCAAACCATCACTAGTAGATTTTATACAAATAAATGACTAAATGACTAAAATTTAAGTTACAAGATTAAAAAAATTAGTCACATGACTAAAAGTGATCAAATTCTAGTAATATTTTATAATTTATAAGTGTAAGTGACTAAATAAATGACTAATTTGGTCATTAGCTAAAATCATAAGGTTAAACAAAGATAAGTGACTAAATAAATGACTAAAGAATTGATCACTAATAATTAGTCACCAAAATAAATGACTATATGAATGATTGATATATCTTTTATCATATTAATACATTCTTTAACTTTAAAAAAATACATTTATTACTCATTGGTGGAGTTTTTATTGTATTAATACATCATTATTAGATAACTTTCTCTAATGTCCTCTCAATTGATATTGAACTATAAATGAACTTAAAATCACCCCAATCTACACTCAAACTCCTCAAAATCTATCCATGAACTATTGAAGAAAATAAAAACCCTCCATGCACTAAAAAGAAAATTCCTAGTCTATCTGTACATATCAAAAATATTAATTATCAATTAAGTGTTTTATAATATCAACACATAATTTCTATTAATCACAACATATCACCTTTTCATCCCAAGATATTCCTAAAGAAAGACTCAACCACAATGACCCCCTTTATCTTGAAGTCTTTATCCATAACGCCAAGGTTAGACACGTCTCGATAGATGGAGGAGTAGGACTAGACATTTGTACCCTTAAAGTTATCAAGGATCTAGGCTACTCTAAAGAAGATGTGGATCCCTCTTGTAGAATCATAATAAAGGCCTATGATGATGGTGAATGCTTCTCCAAGGGTGTTATCATATTACCCATAAGAGTTGGTCTAACTACTGAGAATACATTATTCCAGGTCATAGATATTGAAATGAATTGCAACATGATACTAGGGCACCCTTGGAATCATGCTATGAAAGTAGTACCTTCTACATATTATCAGTGTCCAAGGTTTTCCTACAACAATGTGGAGGTTACTATCCTTGGTGATCCAAATCCTTTCTAGTTTTCTGCTAATATGAGAGATGCTATTGCATGCCAAGTCCCAACAAATAATTAAGCACAACCCACATATTTTTCTAAATATGTGGACCTTGATATAATCCTCAATAAGGCCAAGAAGAAGCTAAATATTGAAGACAAAGGGTGTGGAGAATACTTTGTGTCTCAAGCATTCCACATTAGGGAGTTGCCACTTTCTCCCCAATCTTATGGTAAATCACAACTATTGCAAGTACAACATTCTGAGATCAATACACAAAATTCTACTTCTATCAATTTCATTAGTGAAGGTGGCCTACATGGAGAACATATTAATGAGAGTAATCTATTTATATTGAGGAAGAAAAAGTAGAATATTAATCTACTTTGATATCTCCTAACAAGTATAGACCTGGGTTTACTATCATGCAGAAACAAAGCTATGATGGATGTCATGGTCTTGGATCTCAAAAACAAGGAATTATTGAACCTATCATTGCAAAAGGATGACCTCCTAGTTTGGGGCATGGATTCAAACCATCACTATTAGATTTTATACAAATAAATGACTATGTGACTAAACTTTTAGTCACAAGATTAAAAAAATTAGTCACATGACTAAAAGTGATCAAATTCTAGTAATATTTTATAATTTATAAGTATAAGTGACTAAATAAATGACTAATTTGGTCATCAACTAAAATCATAAAGTTAAACAAAGATAAGTGACTAAATAAATGATAAAAGAAATGACTAAAGAATTGGTCACTAATAATTAGTCACCAAAATAAATGACTAAATGAATGACTGATATATCTTTTGTCATATTAATACATTCTTTAACTTAAAAAAAAACATTTATTACTAATTGGTGGAGTTTTTATCGTATCAATACATCATTATCAGATAACTTTCTCTAATGTCCTCTCAATTGATATTGAACTATAAATGAACCTAAAATCACTCCAATCTGCACTTAAACTCCTCAAAATCTATCCATGAACTATTGAAGAAAATAAAAACCTTCGATGCACCAAAAATAAAATTTCAAGTCTATCTATACATACCAAAAATATTAATTATCAATTAAATATTTTATAATATCAACACATAATTACTATTAATCACATTAATGTCATTTAATAACCATCTTAAAATTTAACAATATATTATTATTATTATATTTAATATATTTTAGTATTAAGGAAAGAGCCTATAACTTGAGATTAATAAATAATAATAATCAATTTTAACAATAATAAATAATATAGGCTTCGGTTGATTGTCTATACAGTTTTTAAAAAAAAAGTTTTCATTATGTTATTAATAAATATAATTTAAATTGTTGATGCTACACTCTCATATGATTAGGGTCCACCTCTTGGTAAGGATCCCCTTTATCATTTTTCAAACATATTCTATGTGACACCTAATCCTTACTATATTTTATTTCATCTTTTGACTTTCACAATATCACATTATTCCAAAACTTTTCTATATAACTAGCATTTGCACCAAAATGAGTGTGCAATGGTTGCAATGCTAGTAAAAGATATAATTTATAAAATACTTGTTATTTGTAACTTTAAACCTAATCATATCTAAGAGTCTTTTGGTTCTCATCTTTCATCAATTACACTATCTTTAGGCAAACCTTACCACTCATGCATAGATATTTGAGAGTATAATGTAAATTCTAGGTTCATAACATATATGTGATACACCTAAAAAATGTAGAGTTATAACTATATTCATATAAAAACACCAAGAAAAGATGTCCATGTAACCACCACATTTCTAATTGGTATATACCTATGTGTTCCTTATGCAATTGAATTTTATGCATCTCTCGTCCACTAACTAGCACACATAAAAAACATAGAATGCTAGGACAAATTTGTAACACACCATTACTTCAATGAATATTAAAAGAGCTTCTTATACAATTACATTAAAATGAGACATTTCTTGTATTAAAGTTCATTAAGAATTCAACTATGAGTTGATCTCATCCTCACTATCCTTAGAATTGAAATCTATTTTTAAAAAAACATGTTTTTTTTTTTTTTTTTTTTGTATTAAAATTGGTATATAATTTTAACACAAGTTAAACCTATCCTCCAAATTTTAGTAGAATGAGTTTTTTTTGTATACAAAAGAATTTAAGCATGAAGTGATCATGTTCTCACTATGTTGAGTCCAAATTTCATCTCTATCTTTTCTATTCTTATATTTTCATGTTAAAGTTTTATAATTGACAAACATTAAAAATTATATTGCATAAGCTTCACATATATTTGATTTTATTAAAAAAGTTTAAATCAAATCTAACATTTTAAAACTAGAAAGAACTATCAATTCAAACAATTTATATTTAATTATAATAATAAGTCAATCAATGATGATTATTTTAATCAAATATATCAAATATAAAATTGTATACCTTCATTTTATTTTTTATTAGTAAATGACTGAAGCCTTTGATTATATATATTAAATTTTAATAAATTTACATAAATACTTTGTTCAAATGGGCACTGGTGGGAAAGAACGGAGAAGAAAACTTGCAGTCTAGCTTGGGACCATAGTCCTATGCAAAATACAAAATAAAAGGGGCAATACCCTAGTTTTAATTCTTTAATTTCACCTCTATTTCTTATAATAATCTAACAGGTAAAGTTTCATCCTCTATAAAAGATGAAATCATAGTATTTGGTTTGAACCCCTCTCCTACAACAATACACATTGATCTTGTGTAGTAACTACTTTTTTTGCACACAATCTTACAAACTTTGTATTTGGGTTAACAATAGTATCAATGAAGATAAAATGGTTACTAATAAATTTAGTGGAAATATGAAAGTTAATGAATTCTAAAACATTTCTTGAATACTAGCTACCTCTAGATCTAAACCAAAATAACATTATTTCTACTATACTTATTCTAAGCATCAATTAAATTTCTACTCTCCTTTAATTGGGGTTAAATTGATTGGATTACTGGATTGTCATTGATTTTTAATGGAGTTAATGTTATAATTAATATGAGTAATCTACAATATATTTTTCTAGGTTCATGATTAAAGTGCTTACATTACCAAGTCATTATTGTAGTTAACCATTTCCACAAAATTAGTTGCAGAGATGTGATAGAGTTAAACATAATTAAATCATAAATGCACTCTAAACTAAAAACCTAATTCTAATTTTTCAAATTTATTCATATACCTTACTTGCCTATCATCCTTAGAAAGCTTTAATTTGATATTGCCAGATATTGAAGCACAATTCACTAAGTTAATATAAATGGAAATGCTAGGAACCAACAGAACATCAACACCATAATCTTTAAGACTCAAATGCTCATAATATCATTCTATTATATATGATAATATATACACTATGGGTGCGAAACTATAGCCAGAGGTAACAACCAGATAAAACCAAAAGGAAATAACAAAAAAGCCACATCTAGGGACAAAGCAAGTACCATGTGGTGATATGGCTACCAGGACAAATACAGAATATACCTAAACCCGCTAGAGAAATAGACAAAGACAAAGCAAGCAAAACCTAAAAAATTAATTAACAAATTTAACACCAAGCTTCCTACTCCTATTTCCATAAAGCCATCAAGATGTCTTTAGCTTTGTCCACATCATCTTCTTAGGAACCCAACGAGAACACATAGGCTGAAAGTTCTCTACTAGACTTGATGAAATTGGGCAAGATAAAATCCAGCCTATCCAGATCCTCAAAATTGATATCCAGCTCAACATAGGCTTCAAATGCTTGTAGAAAATTAATGAGCCACTCCTAGTTGGGATCCTTTCTAATTCCTTGGCATCTCAGCAATAAATTAATTCAAGCCTCCATTTTAGGCCAACTATTAAAGAACTAGATATAATCCTTGATATAAATCAATGGCCTCATAGCTGCATTAACATGCAATATTTCTCCTAGATCATATTCCATATAAGCCTTCAAAAGTAGGATACACAACTTCTCATCCATGCTAAGTACAACATTTTCTAGACCCACAAGTTAGGTTCGATCAAAGACATTATAACACAACCTAACTATTTCCCCTTTCTCTACATTTTCCCTAGCCATGCATCCTATGAATGAGACAATGAGAAAGTTGTCTATACACCAAGTGTAATAATGATTGAACCTTTTTTCCCCAATTTCCCATGAAATAGCAAACCTAGACACATCATCTACTGAATTTAGGATCTGATTCCACCTCTCTTATTTTAATGACCCTCTAAATGTCATAGTCCTTACTTATAAATCATAAAAGAGGGAAATAAAAGACTCCATATTAACTGACTAACAGGATGCTAGGACCACAATGAGTTTAAGAATGTCGAGCCTTAAATAGGAGACGACTACACTCAAGGCACTAAAAATGATTAATGCCAGAGTTGCTTAAAAATAATCATGATTCAACATTATATGGAAATGAATACTCTTTATAACCATGCTTCTTAATAATGATTATTAATTTTATTCTTTATATGTGAGTAATTATAATAATGGTTCCTTTTAAAATAAATTTATGTCAGCATGCAATTCTACATAAAATCTAAGCCTTACTCCTCCCATCAATTATTCATTATATTAAGTCTATTCGATCTCTGATATATTTTAGGATGCTATAAGCATGAAGTCTTCACCCTCCACTCTTTTATTAGCTAACTTATCTACCTCTACATTTCTTTTGCAATAAATGTGTTGGATTTATACCCGAATTGATGAGTAGAGACTTGCCATCCCAGGAATCTTCCCAAAAAAGAGCCTCTTCTCCTCTGCCTAAATCCCAAGTGAGGTAATTGCTGATTAAAGGCCTATATCTCATCATAAAATTCTAGCTTTTTGAGCCTTTTGGGGGAACTCTAATACTAACAAAGAAAAAGAGTCATTTGGATTTAAATATTTGTTATATAAAATTTTTGCCCATTTCTTTTCTTGTTCATTATACATTTGCCATACTAGTTTCTCTCCTAGTGCCTCATTTTGCCAGTTGAAATTTTTTATACCCAAACCACCTTGATTCTTTGGCCAACATATATTTTACCATTTTATTAGTGCTTATTTCTTTTTTTTCTTCTGTTCCACTACATAATTTTTTTTGAGTTTTCCTTCCATATATCTTTTTGTTAATTGCTTTGGGTAGCAGGAGACAAGAAAGAGGATAGGTGGGTATGACAGTAAGTATGGATTTACTTTTAGTTGCTCTTCCTACTTTAGTCAACCATTTTCCTTTCCAAGTCTCTATTTGTTTGTCAATTCTTTCAAGAATGTTGTCCCATCATTTTTTATTCCTAACCCATTTCTCTAAATAGACCCCTAGATATTTACATGGGAAGTTTCTTTTCTTATATCCCATTTGATTGCAGATGCATTCTTCCATATCGCTTGATGTGTTAATGAAGAAAATTTTAGAATTTTCTGCATTCACCTTTTACCTGATGCAGTAGTATAATCCAATATAATTTTTTTAGAAGCTAAGTTTCTTCCTTAGTACTTATTCAAGGGAGAATAGTATCATCAGCAAATTGTTGATGGGTAATGTTCGATACATTTTTTGCTACCATTATTCCTTTGATTGTGCCTTTTGCTTGTGCCTTTTGAATTGATCTACCAAAGGCTTCTGCCATAATAATGAATAGAAAAGGTGAGATAGGGTCTCCTTGTCGAATACCTCTTGAAACATTGAAGAATCCTTCAGGGGTACCATTTATTAATAAAGATATTTTTGGAGTAGATATACAATTAAAGATTTTGTTAATCCATTATTAGGAGAATCTGAATGCTTCTAGACATTTGCATAAGAACCTCCAATCCACTACATCATAAGCTTTTTGTATGTCCAGTTTCATAAACATGCATGCTTCCTTATTATAGATTGTTGAATGAATAGTTTCTTGCACAATAGATATCCCATCCAAGATTGATCTTCCCTGTACAAACCCAGTTTGTTCCTTAAAGGCAATCCTTGGAAGAAGAGTTTTGATCCTATTTTCTATTTCTTTTGCATAGATTTTGTATAATGTATTACATAATGCTATGGGATGAAAGTTAGAAGGTGAGTTAGCTGCCAATTTTTTAGGAATTAAGGTTAGAAAAGTATGATTAGTTTTTGTCAAAATTGATCCACCATTCGTAGCTACCTCGATTTCTCTCCATAATCCATCCCCTTAAATATCTCAACATTTTTGAAAGAAAAAAGCCTAGAAACCATTCGGCCCCGAAGATTTGTCTAGATTGAGTTTGAAGAGGCCAATTATGATTTCTTCCTTAGTGAATGGTTTATTAAGATTTGTATTATTAGCTTCTGTGATTTTTTTGGTATATTTTTTAATACTTTTTCTTGTGTAGTTAAATTAGAGGAATCATAGCTATTTAGTAATTTTTCATAATATGTAACAAAAGTTTCAACTATGTTTATTGGGTTATTAATCATGTTACAATTTCTATCTTTAATCTAAGTGATGGTTTTAGAAGCTCTATTATGGATAATACTATTATGAAAGAATTTTGTGTTTGTGTCTATTTTTGCAAGTCATTTCTCCCTAGATTTTTCCTCTAGAAGACTTCTTTTGCTAAAAGTTCTTCTTGTTTGGCTAGCAACTCTTTTTGTTTATTAAATTTCTCATTGTCCATACCATTTTTGATAACTTTATTATTTAGATTTTTGAGTTCTTCTTTGTTATCCAATTTTTCTTTGAATATATTATTGAAATGTGTTTTGTTCCATTTTACTATTTTTTCTTTTATTATTTTAAGTTTTGATACAAAGCAATACATCTTAGATCCTATGAAGTTACTTTCTTCCCACCATTTTTTGATCTTTTCCATGAATGTTTTTATCTAAGAACCACATTTTTTTACATTTAAATGGATTCCTATTAGGTTTCTTAGTTTCAACAAACTTGATTGTCACCAGATAATGATCTGATCCTGTTATTGGCTATATAGTAGCTACAATTGATAAATCCAATTCTGCTAATTCTCCTTTAAAGCAGAACCTGTCTAGTTTTTCTACTATATAACTAAAATATTTCCATCTATTATTCCATGTGAAAATTCTATTTCTGGTAGGTATTTCTAGTAGCTTATTGAATCTGACCCATTCCCTGAATTTTGTTGTTGCCCTAGAAATAATCTGGGATTTTCCAAATTTGTCTTTGAGGTCTAGAATAGCATTGAAGTCACCACCTATACCCATGTTAGTATCAGGATAAAATCTTATGAATATAGTGATTTCATCCCATACTTTCAACTTGTCTTCTATTTATATTGGTTTGTATACATTAATAAGTATGAGATGGAGACTATGTTTATTGTTGGATACCTTTCTCCCCATCTAGTTACTATTGGATGCTATTATTTTGATGTCTATAGTCCATGTATTCCATATGATTCCAATACCTCCTGATGCTTCATCTGATTCTTTCATTTCTACTTTCCATCTACCTAATTTTTCCCTAATTTGTCCCCTTCTTCTTTATTTAGCTTAGTTTATTCTATCAATATTATGTCTAATTCAAATAGGCTTAGATTATAGTTTAGCAACCATTGTTTGATAGGGCCATTCAAGCCCCTAGCATTCCAAATAGTGATTCTCATTGAGCTTCAGGAAGGCTCTTCCCCTTCCCTGTTTTGAGAACTTCAAATATCTTTTTTTGTTCCTTAGCTTGACCATCTACTTCTGTTAGTTCCTTTAATTATTTCCTTCCTCTCTTCATTTTCATTTTGCCACATTTTAAAGTTTTTATTTGATCATGTTCTCACTATGTTGAGTCCAAATTTCATCTCTATCTTTTTTATTCCTATATATTCATGTTAAAGGTTTATAAATGAAAATCATTAAAATTATATTGCATAAGCTTCACATATATTTTATTTTATCAAAAGAAAAAATCAAATCTAAGATTTTAAAACTAGAGAGAACTATCACTTCAAACAATTTATATTTTACTATAATAATAAGTCAATCAATGATAATTATTTTAATAAAATATATCAAATATAAAAGTGTATACCTTCGTTTTATTTTATCCTAATAGAGTGACCCTAATAGGTTTATTGCAAATCATTTAATAGGGTGGAATTCTTAGAGTAGAGTGTCTAAATCCTCTAATCATGTCACTCTTAACAAAGTAAAGACTTTAATAGGTCTTAGAGAAATCACTTAATAGGGTAACACCTAATTATTATTTTTTGTAACCCATAATTGGAAAAACTCCTAATAGAATCTATTCTAAAAGAGTACAACTATTTGTGGGCACATATCTCACACCATGGTTTGCACCCTAATATAGTTTCCGTGAGATAAATATTGGTGTTTAATGTGTGTGAATGTTTAATTGTCTTGGTTGGATACTTAATGTTTAGTTAACTGATAATATTATTATAAGTAAACCAAAATTATTATTGGTAAATTGTAAAAGAATTTTGATTTGTGATTTATTGTTCAAATTGGTGATTATTGATTCACCTCCTCCCCCTCTCATCCTCCAAGTAATCTTCCTATATTTGTAGTCTTATGGTATGATAGATCTAATGAATTTATATTGTGTGTGTATATTGATGTTGATTGGGTAGGTAAAGTTGATGATAGGAAGAGAACTAGTGATGCATTCTTTCTTGGTGGAAGATTGATTTCTTAGCTAAGTAAGAAATAAGTTTGTATTTCACAATCCAAATCAGAAGTAGAATATGTTACAGTAGCTAGCAATTATAATCAAATCATGAAAATAAACCAAATGTTGAAGGACATTAATAAATATTTTGAACATAAATTCCATTTTTTTTTTAAAAACTATACAATCTAAATCTAAGTTCCATTTAAATAAATCGTTTAAACACCAATAGAACTTACCCTATGTGTTATCAAAACTCTTCTATATTATAAAAGAAGCTTAAAACAAATGGTAATTAAAAATTCCAAAAATAAAAAATTATATTACCTAAACTTGATGTGTATTTGATTTTATCGAAACCATTAAATCAAATACAAAGTTTTTCCAAAAGATGGGAAAGCTTGTGTAACCCACTACCAATGGGATACTTTAGTATAGTGATAAATCAATCAATCAATCGTCACAATCAAATTTATGAAATAATGAAATGATCAAATCCTAAATTATATTGTCCATACATCTAAGGTAGCACTCAGTCTACACCAATATGTATCTTGAATGGGTTATGATGGCTTTTGACCAAACTAACTCGAAAGAATGCTGGCTTGGGGTGAGCAAGAAAGCTGGCTATCTGGTATTGAAGAATGTACAAAGCATCTTCCTGTTTGGTGGCATACATCTAAGATAGCCCATACATAATTTCTTCCTCTTTGATAGACAATTTTTTGTTTTTCTGATCTTGCTCATAACTTTATTGAGCATCTAGATTTAGATTTGAAAATCTAGAGTTCAAATCACAAGATCTAAATTGTGGCCCTTGCTTGGTTCTACTTTGGAGTGAATTCTCCAAATTCACATTTTCCTTTACACATAGCTTTATCTACATGATGATTTGGATGCTCTTTCATTGTCTATGAAGTAGATCGAGATCAAGTAATTTTTTTATTAATCTCATGATTTTGACTAGTTTTTTAAGTCACTTTAATTTAATGGAACCTTTATAATGGGTGGATGTTCTCAAACCCTCTCTTTTAAATTTTTTTCTTGACTACTATGAGAGTGTAATTTTGGGTAATATATTTTGAAAGATATTCTTTAACATTGAAGCTACAATTCGATTTGAAACCCTATGAGTTTAGGGAGATTTGGATTGTATGGTATGCATACCCCTTAAAACCACAAAAAAGATGTGTAAAAACACCATTAACTACGACCGAAGAACACTGTAATCCTTGTCACATATGAGAAACACAATTTTTTGCACCAATATTTTCAATATGATTTCCTATAAGCACTAAGTTGTAGCAAAAATGGAACCCACCTACCCATTTGTACAACATGACCTTTCCATTGCATTCACATATTCATTTAGTATGTCCTCTGACCTCAGCCACTATTTACACTTTACTTAAGTTTACTTAGGTTAGTGAATTATTTTATTATTTTGCATTATTTTATTATTTATTTTTATGAGACACTTAGGAGTTTGCACACCTTTTTGAGTTGTCATGTTGGCAACACAGAAGTACACAACTCTAATTATGCACATGGTGTCTACAACACTAGAGTCTGCATCATTCACTGAGTTTTCATGTAGACAAAATAGTTATTCGCCCTTCTAATTTAGCACATGTTGTCTACAACATTGATTTTTGTGTCACACCATTGTAGGCTTATCCTCTCATCATTGCACTTACTTCCGTGCTTAATGGAGGATAACCCATATTTGGTGGACATGTGCCTGATTGTATGACTAATCATGATGCTAATTCTAAGGCACTCTACATGCATCTCAGAGGCCTTTATATTCAGTCACTCCTAGTGTACTTGTACATTGTATTGAATACTATACATTTATTTTGATCATACTCTGGTCTAATTTGTGCTTGTGTTTTGAGTTCCTTGGTCTTGGGTGAATTCTACCCTAAGGCAGATTCTTACATGGTATTAGAGCTAAGGGAGATACTCGTCACATAACCTTTGGAGATCTTGTTGCTTCATATCTCAAAGGGACCCGATTCAGATCTAGAGTATCATCTACAATTGGGAGTGTCTAGAGCCGAAGTGGACCTTGCCATGATGTTAGATGAGAGAAATATGGTTGCATTAATCAATGCAATGTGTAGATGTGGGTTACCTTGCCTTGTGGTTACTGCCAAATGTTGGTGTAAATAGGTATTTACTATTTACACTTTACTTAAGTTTACTTAGGTTAGTGTATTATTTTATTATTTTACATTATTTTATTATTTATTTTTATGAAACACTTAGGAGTTTGTGCATCTTTTTGAGTTGTCATGTTGGAAACACAGAAGTACACAACTCTAATTATGCACATGGTGTCTACAACACTAGAGTGTGCATCATTCACTGAGTTGTTATGTAGACAACATAGTTATTTGCACTCTTAATTTAGCACATGTTGTCTACAACACTTATTTGCGTGTTACACCATTGTAGGCTTATCCTCTCATCATTACACTTACTTCTATGCTTAATGAAGGATAACCCATATCTGGTGGACATGTGCCTAGTTTTACGACTAATCATGATGCTTATTTTGAGGCATTCTAGATGCATCTTAGAGGCCTTTATATTCAGGCACTCCTAGTGTACTTGTACATTGTATTGAATACTATACAGTTATTCTAATCATATTATAGTCTAATTTATGCTTGTGTTTTGAGTTCCTTGGTCTTGGGTAAATTCTACCCTAAGGAAGATTCTTACATGGTATCAGAGCTGAGGGAGATACTCATCACATAACCATTGGAGACCTCATTGCTTCATCTCTCAAAGGGACCTGATTCAGATCTGGAGCATCAGCTACAATTGGAAGCATCTAGAGCTGAAGCAAACCTCACCATTGGGTCTGGAGCAATGATTCAATGAAGATTGACTATAAGTTTGCCTATTGTTGGCCATAGTCGACTAGGAGGCAAAAAGGTTTTGCAAATCAAAACTCGAAGGCCTGATTTGCAAAGCTGGCTATGGTCTTTAATTGATCTGTTCAATTTATTTTTAGATCCATTAATTCTACAATTTTTCTCTGTATATTTTTCATAATATTTTTTTGAATGTCTAGGCAGAGAAATTTTTTTAGCATAGGCACTGGGCAGTCACGCCTTGGCCCTACACTAAGAATATTCTGTAAAATATTTTTTATTTATTCACAAGCTTAATCAAATTCAGTGAGTGGCCACATAAAAAACCTATAGAAGAGCCTACAAATTCAAAAAATATTCCCTAACAGGCCAACAACAAGCAAGCTATGACACCAGTGAATACCCAAGAGAACTCTCGGCAACCCACTTTTTGTTTGATATAAACTATACTTTATTTTTAAAACAAAGTGCCTTCCCCATTCTTATGAATGTGGGACTAATGTGCTAAAGTCCCCACTGGTGTCAACTATGAATTCCAACACCTGAATCTCTATCCTCTCGTAAAATCTAGAGACGTGTCCAAACTCCAATGTCATTAAAATCCCCAATAATTTTTTAAGTTTTCGAGCACCCAAAAACATTCACTCTAGCATCGTTTCAACACTTTTTTGGCAAAAATCACTGCTACTACATGCAGATTCTTGAGCATCATCAACAGATGCAGTATAGATCCACTAGCCCACATTGTGACACGTGGCAATTTCAAAAGGTGACATGCATCCACACAAAGCATAAAACCTGCTTCCATGTGGCACTACCACATCATGCACCACATCACTTTCTCGCTACATCAGTGCAAACATAAGCCAACCCAGTCAATGAGTTGTACACACGTGGCACAAACCCGTCAGCATTTTTTGTACCATTCATACAATATGTTTGTACTTTTTATATGCTGACATCATCATTATGTTATGCTGACATCATCCCAAGCCTATTTTTTTTTTGACATCATTAAAACATGAGCCTAAATTTGATGACCATCTAACCATCATTCCAGGGCATTTTTGAACTGCTATGATAGTCACATGACTATCAAATTTAACACATTGTTTTCCTCTCTAGACCCCTCTTCAGATGTAGTTTTAATTTGGTAGCCCGACTTCAAACAACCATAACTCAGTTATTCGGATTCCAAATCACATGCAATTTTTTTGATTTTGGGTAAAATTTCTTGAACTTTTCAATGGTATAACTATTTTCTAGTTTTGGTGCATAGACTTGTCAAAATAAGCATTTTTTGGTGACTATACCTATCTAATCCTACATTTTGCAACTTCAAATGCATCATACGGGCTCATGTAGACTCTTTTTTAGGTTCTATTTTTTTTGAAAGTGTATTTTTTTTGTCTAGTTTTTAGATCTATAGTCATAATGTAGTCTTTTGTGGACAAAAATACAATTTTCAGAGATAGGTCTTGTTTTGCATTATATTGCTTTACAATTGTTGTAATTTTAAGCTACATTGTAAAGGTCTAGAATTTTACTCTATACAAAGGTTGTAATCAACAAAATCAGAAAGCCCACTTTGTCTATTTTGACAAGTGGCCCATTGTAAACACATGATATATAAAGTGCCAAAATCATTCATTTGGGGGGGATTTTTTGATTGAGTGAAAAGGGGGGGTGGGGGGGTGGGGGTGTACTGTGTACTATGTCTCCTTGATCTTTTTTTCTTACATTATGGGTTCTTTTTCAAAGTTAACTCCACATAATTATGCTACTTGGAAAGAAAATATTAAGGAACCATTGGTAGAAAAAGGTTTATTGCGTTATGTAACTGGTGCAGCAAAGAAACCTCCTGTTGATATTGATGAAGGTCAAAAAAAAGACTGGGAATCCAAACAAGAGATGGCCCTAGGAACCTTGTTGGAAAATATCTCTGATCGTATCAAATTTCACATTAAGAAGCTTATTGATCCAATAGAGGTTTGGGCTAAACTTGAAGCTTTGTATGGGGCAGTAGATGAAGACATGGCTTATACCATAGAGGAAAAACTTCTCAAGTTGGATCCTAGAAATTTTGACACCATCAAGGACTATCTTACCCATGTAGAAATGTATAGGGCACAACTTAAGGATTGTGGTGAACCCATCAAGGATGGAAAGATTATCAAACACATCATGACTCATCTTCCACCTAAATATGCTCCTTTTGTTTCTAGCTTTAATACACACAAACTAATAATGGGTAGTGCCTATGTTAAGCCTTCATTTGAGAAATTCTAAAAAATGTTGATCTTAGAACATGACAATCTAGTAGGGATGGGAATTCTCAAGTCTTCCAAGACCAAATCCTTGGTAGCAAATGAAGTTAATTCAAGTTGCAAAAAATCCAACAAGAAGCAGAAGCAATGGAAGGCTAAGCCACAAGATGACATGCAATAGTCCTCCTCAAAACCATAATCTTCCACAAGTCAATCTTCTTCCACTCAACATTCTTCTTCACAACAAGGAAAGTCTTCTTCCAAAAATAATCAAAAGGGGAACAATTCCAACAAGAAGGAAAAGAAAACTTGTTCCTATTGTAAGAGGAATGGTCATGATGAACATGAGTGCAAGAATAAGCAAATTGATGAATTGGTCAACATAATGAGGAAACACAAAATTTATGTACCAAATGCATATAAGGATAAGGAATCTTCATCCACTTCAAAGGACAAGGGACAAGCTTTAGTTGCAAGTACAAACAATGCAGAGGAATGGGTTCTTGATTCAAGAGAAACACATCATATGGGTGCTTCAAGGGAGTAGTTTTCCTCTTTAAAACCATCAAATGTACCTTACATCTATGTGGGCAATGATACTCAAGTGGAAGTAGAAGGGAAAGGAAATGTTGAGTTGGAAAATGGCATCTTCAAGGATGTACTTCATGTTCCTAACCTTAGCACCAACCTTCTCTCCATCTATCAAATAACTCACTATGGATGTGGCACAAAAGTAGAGTTCCTCCTCGACACAAATGTGGTGAAAAATCTCAAAGATGATTCAATGATGGTAGTTGGAAAGGCAAATCATGAGACATGACTTTATTCTTTCTCACATTTTGTGCCTAAGTCAACTTCTCTTGCCTTGTTGACTCATTCAAACACACAAAGTAAAATATGGCATGAGAGATTTGGACATCTTAGTTATCGCTACCTTCAACAAATCAGCAACAAGGATATGGTCATTGGTCTACCTCAAGTCAAGTTTTTAGAGGGTGTATATCTAGGTTGTGAAGAAAGCAAGCATCTCGAAGAGAAATATGACAAGGGAAAGTCTTAGAAGGCAACTATTGTTCTAGAATTGGTTCATAGTGATGTAGCTAGCCCACTTCTAGTACTATCCTTTGGTAAGGCCTACTATGTTTTCACATTTATTGATAAATTTTCAAGGTATACTTGGGTCTTTTTCCTAGCTCATAAGAGTGAAGTATTTGATAACTTAATCACCTTCAAAGCTCAAGTTGAGAAAAAATTAGGGAAAGCCATCAAGATCCTAAGAACAGATAATGGTAGAGAATATGTCAATTCTAGGCTTATAGAATTTTGCATACATGAGGGTATAGATCTTCAACATTCAGTTGCATGCATGCCATAGCAGAACAATGTAGCTAAAAGAAAAAATAGAACCCTTAAGGAAATGACCACTTGCATGCTTTAACACAAGTCTCTAGATCAAATGTTTTGGGCTAAAGCCATGTGTTATGCCAGCTACATCCAAAATAGAAATCTACATAAGGCCTTAGATGGAATAACACCTTTTGAGGCATGGTGTAGTAGAAAACCAAGTGTAAAACACTTCAAAAATTCTGGTTGTCCAACATGGGCAAGGATACCTCCACAAAAGTGAAAGGCATTAGAACCACAAAGAAAACCATGCATATTTGTTGGACATCCTGACCATCTCAAGGCATACAAACTAATGGATCCAGAGATGCATGAAATATTTTATGAGAGGAGTGTTCACTTTGAAGAAACATGTCCAAGTTTGGCTTCTTCAACTCCTCCTTCCTCCTTCGTGGATAGTGATCAAAGTGATGATAGTGACTCGTAAGATGAGATTCCTCCAACTTTGACTCGTAGGACACCACCTTCGTAGGCTTAACAAACAATTGAGGACATTCCTTCTTATTCTTCCACTAAACCTCATTGGGCATAGAAAACCCTTGATGCAATAGGTTCATTGGTGAGAAATCCTTCAGATACTCAGAGGACTCGGTCACAACGCAAGTCATTTCCACATGCATATAGAGCCATTGCTTTAGATCTACAATCTTTTAAGGAAGCATCAGGGATTCTAGAATGGCATAAGGCTATGGAGGAAGAATATAACTCCTTGATGAAGAATAACACTTGGGACTTAGTTCCCCTTCCTAAAGGAAGAAAAGTGGTTCGATGCAAGTGGATCTATCAAACCAAATTTGTAGCAGATGGAAGTGTGGATAAACATAAGGCTAGACTAGTTGCCAAAGGTTTCTTGCAAGTTCTAGGTATTAACTATATAGAGAAATTTTCACTGGTTGCTAAGATGAACTCCATTCACCTGATACTAGCAATTGTTGTAGCTCATGGTTGGGTTGTACACCAGATGGATGTTAAGAGAAATTTTTTGAATGATGATCTTCATGAGGAAATTTATATGGAGCAGCCACAGGGGTTCGTACAAGATTCTACTATGGTTTGCAAATTGAAGAAGTCTATTTATGGTCTTAAGCAAGCTCCTCAGGCTTGGCCTGCCAAAATGGATTCCTTCCTACTCTTAGCGGGTTTCACCAGGTGTCATTCTAATTTGAATGTCTACATTCTTTAGAAGGATGACTCTCACTTGATCCTAGTGCTTTATGTAGATGACTTGATCATTAAAGGGAGCACTTCATCCATCATTGCTAGTGTCAAGACCTCTCTATAGGATAGATTTTCCATGACAGACTTGGGTTTGCTACATTACTTCCTTGGCATTGAGATCACATAGTATTTAGTAGGGATATCACTTTCACAACCCAAGTATGCTCTTGACTTGCTTTCTTAGTTTCACATGAGTGACCACAAGCCTGCTCCTACTCCCTTTCTATCAGGTATCAAGCTAAAGGCTAAGTTTACCACTCCACTTGTTGATGCTACATTATACAGATAGTTAGTTGGGAGCCTTATCTACTTGACACATACATGCCCTGATATTGCTTTTGTAGTTGGCATGGTTTCACATTTTATGCAAGAACCTCATGAGCTTCATTGGAAGGCTGTCAAGTGCATTTTGCACTACATCAAGGGTACACATACACATGGGATACATTATGCAGTAGGTACAAGACTTCAACTAGTTGGATTCACAAACTCAGACTATGCAGGGGACTTAAATTCTTGCAAGTCTACTTCAGGGTACATATTTCACCTTGATTTTGACCCTATTTTTTGGAAAAGTAAGAAGCAAAATAATGTTGGACTTTCTTCCATAGAGGCTGAGTATCAAGGAGTTGTCAATGTAGCTACATGAAATCTCTAAGAATCTCGTTCAACATCAGCAGACTAAGAACATTGAGGTTCATATGCACTACATTAGAGAGCTTATACATGAGTAGATCATTGAACTACAGTACTATCCTACAGCAGAGCAAGTTGCTGATATCTTCACCAAACCCTTCACTAAAGTCAAATATACTAATTTGTGAGATCTCTTGGGGGTGCAGGATGTTGTAGAAAGGGGAGTCCCTTGACTTCTCTTTTCTTCTTCTTCTAGGAGGGATCTTTTCCTCTTCTAAGGTCTTCTTTATTGTACTCATCTCTCTTTTTGGAGGAGGGTTTTTCCCATGTGTTTTTTGTCTTTCTTTGCTTTATGAGAGATTTGCATCATTCTAGCATTACTTTTATACAGGGGTACCTAACATGGCCTTGTAGCCAGGACCCATCATGCATTAGTGAGCTTAAGTACATTCCCCTAAGTTGCACTTAAGGGGGGGGGGGGAGGCGAGGGGTGTTGGTGTAAATAGGTATTTACTATTTACACTTTACTTAAGTTTACTTAGGTTAGTGCATTATTTTATTATTTATTTTTATGAGACACTTAGGAGTTTGTGCACCTTTTTGAGTTGTCATGTTGGCAATATAGAAGTATGCAACTCTAATTATGCACATGGTGTCTACAAAATTGGAGTTTGCATCATTCACTAAGTTGTCATGTAGACAACATAGTTATTCACACTCCTAATTTAGCACATATTGTCTACAACATTGATTTGTGTGTCACACCATTGTAGGCTTATCCTCTCATCATTGCACTTACTTCTATGCTTAATGGAGGATAACCCATATCTGGTGGACATGTGCCTGGTTGTATGACTAATCATGATGCTGATTTTGAAGCATTCTAGATGCATCTCAGAGGCCTTTATATTCAGGCACTCCTAGTGTACTTGTACATTGTATTGAATACTATACTATTATTCTAGTCATACTCTAGTCTAATTTGTGCTTGTGTTTTGAGTTCCTTGGTCTTGAGTAAATTCTACCCTAAGGTAGATTCTTACACCAAAAAACATAAGAGAAAGGTCATTAAAAATGTTTTCTTATAGAAATTGGTTATCCCCAAAATGATTAAATTATGAACAAGTCAAAATGCCACATTAAAGAATCATCTATTAAAACTGGCCTTGCAACAGAAAAGTGTCAATTAATTAGAAAAAGCAAGAAATATTGATCATACACATTGAATCATGACAATTCTAGTCTGAGGTCACTGGTTTTTCCCCAAATTGTTTATTAATTTCTCCTCAAATTTTCTCAATATTTTTGTTAATAGATTAGAGATATTGGCATTGTTGTACTTTGTTTACAGAGTTGCATTTATATTCTATGATTATTGTTGAGCTATATCCACACACACCATAGCTATAAAAACACCTACTTAATGCAGAGTATGGATTTATTTTCTAAGCTATATGCACTGGTTTTGTGCCTTTGGATTACTTAATTGTCATGAGAGTTTGCTATGTTTTAAAATACTAATATAAAGACTAATTAGGCTATGAAGAGACTTCAATATCCCTAAATGACTTCATCATGGTCATTAAGTGTCCTTTTAGAAACATTAGTAGAGATAATGGCCTCAGAGTGATATAGCCTTCTTGTGATCAGGCTATGAAAAGATTGTCTTATTAAAGCTTTGTAAAATTATTCATTTGAAATAAAGATTTCATTTGGAAGGTTGGGTTTTTTTCCTTAGTGAGTATGGGTTTCCCAGGGTAATCATTTCCATTCTATTCTTTTTAATATTCCCATATCTCTAGTTCAAAAATTTAACACTACATTAGGATGCATTCTAATTATTTCAAAGGCATTGCTTGTAAACTTTGGTATAAAGAGCACGTTTCTTTCTCACACTAAAGTTCTCACTTGTCACCTTCCTTATTGTAGATTCATGTTCATTTTGAATTCTTCTAAAAATTTCCTTCCACCTAGGCTTGAACTTCTATGTTCCTTTCTCAAAGCTAAAGTGCTCACTTGACACCTTCCTTATTGTAGATTCATGCTCATTTTGAAGTCTTCTAAAAATTCCCTTCCACCTAAGCTTGAAATTCTATGTTCCTTTCTCAAAACATTCATGGCTAGATTTTCCTAAAGGTGGTTGATGTTGTTCCTCTATAGAAAGTGTTTCCTAAGAAGATAGAAAATCTTTCCACCAAGCAGTAAGCCAAAAATCAAACATTGTATTTTTGTTTCATGCAATACCATTATATCCATCATTGTGTTATACTCTTCTTGAGTGAGAATGCCTGTCACCCATGGCAACACTTTTGCATTGGTGATACCTATTATGCATCCTAAAATCTTGTCCCATCCTTCTACTATAAAATTACCGTCAAACAATGGCCACAATCCCAACCCTTTTCTTCCTTGGGCTTCAACCTTCACATTTTTTTGTGTGGAGGAAATAACATTTTGCAAGATTTTTTCTGGCTCTTGGTGTTTTGTTGCCTTTCCCTATTGAATGTCAGTATAGAAGAGTTGTTCTAGATTTAGTGCCCAATGAAGAGCTCAGAGGACCAATCCCCTTCTAGGTTGATTTCTTTTGAAGAATTTAAAGAGCCTCATTTAATAACAAATAGATAAGGATTTTTTTATTGATAGTACTGGTAGACACTAGCCATGCCTTAGTGCTACCTATTACTTCACTTAATAACAAGTGAATAGTATGAACAAATTTGTAAGCTTTCTAGTTATATTCTATAATTTCACAAGAGTTTTTCAATAGAACTATCAAATTTATACATCCATTTGCAAATTATTTTTAACATCAACTAAATGCCAAATCAATATTCTTGTTTAAGAAGTTAAATCAAGTAGAAGTTACATTATTGGCATACACATAAACAATAAATCTGGGAGTGCGCAATTTCCTCTCTAGATTTTGTATGAGAAGTGGAAAATATCTCACTATCTAATACAGTCCAAAAGACTTAAGGGGGATATTCCCAACACCTTCCCTCATAAAATAAAACAATAAAATAATAACAAGTCATATTATACAATAATTAAAACATTACAAGTTAAAATAAAGGGGGGATGACCTAACTCATAAGTGTCCCATGACTAAGACTTATATAAATAAGTCACTTTCAAAAATAATAATATAAAATTAACACCTTGTTACATCAATCTCATTAATAAATCACTATATATCCAAGGGAAAAGGAAACTTTAAAAAACACTTTGAACTAACCCTCACATGAAAATGACACACTCATACAACATTAAAAAAAAAGCATATATAACTCATGAGGGAGTGGCCCATTTTGGTCAGTGAGCACTCCCTCGTAACCCTTTGTACCCATCGCATGGTCCAAGGTAGGCACTAAAGCCTAAACATGATTCCCTTGTGCCATACGTGTACCCCCATGTTGCTTTCCATGTCAGAACTAGCCACTGCCCAAAGTGGTGTGAATATCTAGGAGGGGGATCGACATGGGCTTTGTGTAGGGATTATAAAGGGGGCACGTAGGTAGATTAGATAGGTAGAGATTTGGGTATGGTTATAAATAAAATTAGTTGGTTAGTATTGGATAGTATTAAATTGTTGATTAGTAAGGAGGTTAGAATTAGGGTGATGGGTAGTGTAGGAAATGAGTAAGGGATTTAGGTAGGATTGTTAGCTAACGGTTAATGAAATAAGTTATTATTAGGGTGAAGGATAGTTAATGATTAGGATGGTACGGTTAGATTGTTAGATGTTAATAAAATGAAATTTAGTAAGTGAGAGGGTATCATTTAGTTAGTAAATAAGTTAGAGGATAATGAAATAAAAGTAGTTAGAAATTAATTAATAAGTTGGTAGGACTAATATGAGTGGGCGTACAATTTAATAAGGACATTTGTTAGGGAAATATATGATATTAGCAATAAAAATATAAATATAAATTGGTTGATAAATAATGCAAGATGATATAATCAGTAGTTGTACTTATATTTGTAATTTGGAAATTGAAAAGTAGTTAGTGAAATTTGATGTTTACACTTTAATATTTAATTGTTAAACTCTACATGTCACACATTTTATACATTAATAATACTTATTATATATAAACATGTAATCTATATAAGATGTGAGATGAAGAGAAATTGGGATAGGTAGATGTATATATTATGTTATACAAAGAGATGAAGATAATTATGTATGAACTATCCATTTAGTCACCTTGTTATGAAGAGTCATGATTTGTGACGTGAATTTTATGAACATAGTAAATAGTATAAAAAAGAAATTATATAGTGTCAACATCAAAAATGAATATGAAATTATTTATGTATAACCATTTTGATACATTTCAATTCTAAAACTAAGTTCAAAAAAATCATACACGACATCTAAGGCCAGTTGGAATTGTTGATGCACCATGATATCGAATATGCCTAGGAATATTAATCATTCTAATCTAACCATTAGGGTGCTACCTTTAAATTAAGATAGTTACTTTAGATTGACAAGTGTTAAGACAATATATTTATAAAATAACATAACCAATTATCGAGATCTACCCTAGCATATTAATTAAACACCACAAATGGAAACATTAACGAACTTCCTAACCCTTGTTAGTGTACAAGCATCAAGATGTTTTACACTTAACAAGCTAATTAGTTACCCCATAGATCTTGAGTAAGACCCATATCAAATATAAACTAATCATTAACCTATATGAATTATGTTAATCAAGATAAGAAGTCAACAATTTATTGATCCACTTGGTTATAAAAATAAAATAGAAGACAAAGTAGTTGGGATGGAAAAACTTATGTACATGTTGAAGCAATATTCTACCTCATAGGTTATAAACATGCATCAAATAGGTGAAGAAAAATATGGTCAAATTAAAATGTGTCAAATCAATCTATTCTATTTAGTATTTGTGTAATCTAATTTAAGTTATGGTTTCTAAGCATGTTCAATGTAATCTTTTGCTAGATCAAGTTGTGTTATCTAATATATATCTAGTTGGATAGATAAAGGTACTTCCCAGAGAATGCTTTAGTTGATTTATTGAACCATTCAAGAAATTTTTTGATTTATTTTTAGCTACTTTTAATTAATTAGAACATTTAGTGCAAAATAATGATGCAATGCATATAGGTGTTTAATTCAAAGCACTATATTTAAATTGTTTAAGGTAATTATTTTTATATAGTCATAAATATTTTTTCTCTTCTAGAGGTAAGTACATTCATGTTATATATTGGATGAAGCTACAAATAAATCAATTCCTCTTAGCAAAATAAAACTTAAGAATTATAATAGTAAATTGTCATCCAAAAAAATTAGACTTAATTTTCTTCCTTACTTGCACAAATAAAGGTCTTTCTATTTTTGTTCCACAACTTTATTATCATAAGGGGAACAAACCATGTGCAATGAATTTGACACTGAAAACATTCTCTTGAACTTTATATTAAGTATTTAATAACATCACTATTCTTTAAAGGGCACTAGCTCAATGGAAGAGTACCTTCTTTGCAAGTAGGAGGATGGTGGTTCAATTCCATCATGCCCTAATATGATTTAAATTAGTGATTAAATAAACTACCAAATAAACTATCAAATATACTACCAAATCAACTACCAAATCAAATACTAAATAAATTACCAAATAAATTACCAAACATACAACCAAATATATCACCAAATATACCACCAAAAATACTACCAAATATACTACCAAAATTACCAAATAAACTACCACAAAATAATAATTAATGACTAAATAAATGATCAAATCAATGACTAAATTAATGATTAAAGTAGTTTAGTCATAATTTTGGTTGTCAAATTAATGACTGGAAATAAACTACTAATGGTCATGTGATCAAAATTGGTCATATATCTATAATTTTTAGTAGTTTATTTAGTGATATATTGTTGTTTTTGTACTAGTGCATTATGAATAGGTCCTCACAGTACTAAGGTACCCTCATGTAAGACTGTGAATGTTTTGAATAATGAAAAGGCATCTAAGGATACCTAACCTAAAACTGATAATATTGACAATCCTTCTACACTTGACCATATCTTTGTTGACCCTAATAGCCTACTTATGGAGAATAAATATCTTACTATAACTCCACTTGTCGCTCAAACCAATCATACACCTTGGATCGATGCATTATGGGATCAAAGTCCTCCATCTTTTGAGCATGACCTCAATGACACAACTGAATCAAATATCCATATATATACCTTTGACCAGAGCCCACTCAACATTGATGATGACATCCCCTCAAGTTATCTTGAACTATTGGATTAGGACTAGTTTGGGCCAGCGATCTTCAATCAATTTGACAAATATGATGCTCTTATAAATGTCTTGGAACTCTATGAAGGCATTACAATTTATGGTCATAAAGAAGAAATTCCTCCTAAATTGAGCACATTGGCATATTTTGAGGAGTTAACTCCATCTTCCATTTACAAAACTAGAAATAAAGGAAAAAATAACAAGCATAGGTTTCTTGGTGAAAATCAAAAGGCGCCAATAGATCATGAAAAAGAAAAAGCTAAGCATCTCCCAAGGATACAAAATGAGCAAGTTGATGCCATGCATATAGGTGTTCCAATGTTTAACATGCCACAAAGTCTTTTTGAGCTCTCTTGATCAACTTTAATGTGGAAAGTTGTTGATCTCAATCCTCCCAATTCTTCCTTGTATCTAGCTATTTATACCCAAATCCTACTACCTAATCTATCCAACACCCAAAGTCAAACCTCTATCCAATAAGTCTTTGAATATGTCATTACCAATGGCATCCTATACAAAGAATCCATTGACCCAATTATCCTCAAATGCCTTGATTTGAAAGAGGCACATATTGTCTTACATACAGTACATGATAGTATGTCCCGAGGCTATTCTAAAGGTTTGAGTTTAGCTAAAAACTTGGAACGAATCCTACATAATTATAGTAACTCATGGATCCAAAGGTTATCAACTAGTAGCATCGAAAACATATTCATGATTCCATCTAAAAGTCCTGAATAAATAGCAAAAAAATGGCAAAACGTCCTGAAAAATGAAACAAAAAAAATTAGAAAAAAGTAATTAAAAAATGGATGCCTTAATGAAAACCTGGCAAACAAACGTCTTGGCATGAAAATTTGAGTCAAGAGAAAAATTCCATCCAAAAGTGAAAACCTAGCAAACGAGCACTTTAGGCAAGTACCATGGTAAAAACTTGGCAAACAGGTGCCATGTGTAATCAATTTTAGTTCCTCCATCTATTGGGATTCTATCTGGTTTTTCCCCATTTTGTCATTCCCTAATCACATCCTTTATATTGCAAGACATCCCTAATCCTTGATCATGGCCCACAAACTAGTTAATATCATTAGTACAAAAATAACAATATACTACTAAATAAACTACTAAAAATTATGGATATGTGACTAATTTTGATCACATGACCAATGGTAGTTTATTGTCGGTCATTTATCTCCCAACCAAATTTATGGCTAAAGTATTTTAATAATTGTTTAGGTCATTGATTTAGTCATTTATTGTTGTTACTTGGTAGTTTATATGATAGTTTATTTGGTAATATATTTGGTAGTTGATTTGGTAGTATATTTGGTAGTTTATTTGGTGATATATTTGGTAGTATATTTGGTAGTTTTTTGGGTAGTATATATGGTAGTATATTTGATAGTATACATGGTAGTTTATTTGGTAGTATATTTGGTATTGTATATGGTAGTATATTTGGTAGTTTTATTTGGTAGTTTATTGAATCATTAATTTAATAACATGATATACTCTTCTCAAAGAACACAAATTTTAGTTATTATGAAAAACAACTCTAAATCTTTATCAATAACAATCCTATAATTTTAAATTCTTTTGTTCAAACATTTTAAAATTATTTCATGTCAATTACACTTCTCTAAATTCTTGTAGTAATAGACTCTTATGAAATATAATTTGGAGCACTTTGGCCACACACAAATATTCTTTCTTGTGCTAACTTCTTAGAAAAAGATACAAATGATTATGCAATTTATGTCAAGAAAATATACCTATGCATTAAATAAAAACATCAAACCCCATTAAAAAATCACATCTAAAATTATGAAACACAATCAATTGGAGTACTCACTTTTTAACATATGGAGGTGCCGAAGGATCAAATATTTCCTCTTTCTTATGCTCAGGTTAGTGTTAAAAGTGTTCATTACACCTAATGTTGGCATTTATCTAACCTTAGTCTATAAACAACATAAAAATAGGAATTTGATAAAAATAAGGCACATGATTTTTTTTATTTTTTTTATCAATGATCTATAATTAGTTATTCATGGTAATAGGAAAAGTGGTTCCAATTCATAAATGTAACAACGAACTAAATAATATATACATTTGAAGCAAAACATGGATACTTATATTATTGAAGTAGAAAGAGCTTGTTTAATTGAGAGGAAATGTGCACAAGAAATGGAGGTAAAACTAATAAAAAACAAGATACAATCAAGAAGTTGATGGATGAGTTGAAAGAAAATTGAGAAGTATTAGAATACATGCAAAAAATAGCAGTCATTCGATGAACATTGTGTTGTTCCAATGCATTTTCTGATAGAATATTTAACAATGCAATAGATATCACCAATAAGGCACTTTCCCAAGCAGAACACTAGTGGTAAATGTAGTGCCTCTTGTGTTTGTAGTTTGAACCTTGTTATATTTTGATTTGAGAGATACTTGATACTAATGTTATGTTACTTTTGAGATAACTTGAGGGTTGGATGTTTTACTTTGATTTCAGTATCATAGATGCTATATTGCTATGTTGTTCAGTTTATCATATTTACATGTTGATGCCATTTTGAGATGACAATAGGTTTATGATGATATCTAGTTATCTGGTATTTGGACATATCTTTGATTCAATTATGTAATGGATTTTATGTTATGGATATTTACTTCATTCTATCTCATTATGCTTTGTGCAAACGTGAGTGATGTAAATGGATTATTTAGGTATAAATTGAATAAATGGTTAAATTAGGTATTTAATGCATTTATTGCTTCAGCTATGTTATTATTTGCAATTGCACTTGATCATGTGTTTTAGTGTGCATGACTTTTTAAGTCCTAAAATTTTCACCCTACTAGGTTCAATGAAATGAACTGGAAAGTTTCAGGTTACATAGAACCACTCACAGGCAGTGGGATTTTCCTGTGAAACTGAGTGGATCTCCAAGTTATAGGCTAGTTCCTTAGGATAATCACCTAAGCTCTTGATGCTCTAATAAACTAAACTTGATAGGAAAAGGGAGAAAGATGCAGAAATGAGCCTAAAACTGAACTTAGCTAATAGGTGATACACCAAAATTAATTGATACAAAACATATGAATGACTTCACTTCATAACATCTCCTTGATGATTTAAACACTTCTACTTTATAAAGGCTTGCAAAAAAATTTCTCGATGAGGTTTTGAGAGTAAAGCTAAGGAAAAGATACTATTTCACTTAGCAATCCTAAAGACCTGACACACACACACACACACTACAACCTACAAACAAACTTATAGTTCTACAATTTGATAAGAGTTGAGACAAAGATTAAAAGGAGTCCTATTACTCACTATTTTATCTTATCTATCAAACATTTACACAAAAATTTGTAGAAAAAGAAGAATTTTGTAATCAATACCAAGAAAATTTGCTCTAAAATGATCCAATTCATATATTGATTCTCCATAAATGAGTTACAAAAGACACAAAAAATACACTAAGGACACCAAAAAAGTCACAAAATTCTTCATCTACATAATTAGAACTACCTTCTACCATAATAATCCAAAAGACTAAGTACCAATCCTCTTTTGGTTGGATCCATGAAAGAAGGCTCCAAAAAATGAGTCAAATATTATAAAAAAATGAAGAATCATTGCCTGATAACTGCACTAAGTCATAAAGAAACCTATGAATCACTCACAACCACCCATGGAATGCTCTAACAAACCATAAAGACTCCAAAATACTTGGTCAAAGTTCAAATCTAACCCAAACTAAACACTAGAAAAACTCCTCAAAATCCCAACCAATTTAAGTGCTCAGTCAAACATAATGACTTCAATCAACACTTTTAGACACATGTCTATGGCATATGAATAAGTGCATCATCCTTCATTTTTGCATAAAGAATAGAAAAAATACTAATGATATATAACAATATCATTAATATTTAACTACAAAATATGACTTATAGAATATGAAATATTCATCAACGCATTTTTAAAAGCCTATAATAATACCCAAGCCAATATGCAAAGTTGACAAATAAACTAATAGTCATCGGCATTAGAAAGTGTTTGAAGGGAGAAAACTTCAAAATTTATGAAAAAGAAGAAAGGGATAAATTATATCACTTAACATAACCTAGACTCTTTTCATTCTCATTTCATCTGGTGAGATATATTGAAGAACTTGAGAATGAAAGTGTAGGGTTTTCTGCATTTTCTCTCTAGCCGCCATTGTCTGGATCATACTCTACTGTATTATTTCGCACTTTCTTTAGTTGATCTATGGTTGGAATTAGTCAACAATAATATTTTTCCTTTATTCAATTTGTTGGGCACGTTTTATTGTTCAAGCCACCATTGTTAAGATCATGTAATCTATTGAGCATGTTTTGCTTTAGCCACCATCTCTAAGATTATTCCCTTTCATAGCTTGAATGTCTGGTTTCAATAGTAAATACAAGTTCTTTTTTTAAAATAAAAAACAATATGATGTATGGCTGGAATTTCGATTCTCATAAACTATTTATGGGCCACCAAGGTTTCATCTCCTCTTGCCATTTTGAAGTTGAAGTCACCATATTTTATGAGGTAATGTTGTTCATTGCAGCTGGGTTTATATTGATTTCTTTGAATATGCTTGAATCTTGGGGTTTCATTTCCTTCATTTGCTATTACATTGTGAAAATTGTAATTGTTGTTGTTCTTTTGGAGTCTTTAACACAATGATTCTGAGCACATTTAGACTTAAGCCACCATTGTCTGGATTTTTTGTTTGATTCATGAGGTAATACTATTATTACTTGTAGTCGGCATTATGAAAATTTTGTAACCTGCAATTGTGACTTCATTTTTGATTAAACTTGAAATGGGTTTTCTCCTTGTTTCTATTTGTAGCTTTCCAAAAAGAAAATATGCGATGTTTGGCCTACGGCTGGGTTGTTTCTTTATATTAATGAAGATTTTTCTAGGTAAATATAGTTTCCATGATTTATGAACTATACTGGTTTTGATTTCTTGAAGAAGTGCATGGTTCTCACATATTATTCATCATCTATGGCAGGAATAACTAGGTTTTTAGCTGTCATTTTGAAGATATATGTCCCGTACTCTCTATATTGTGAGCTAGAAATCACAAGCTGCCATTATTTGAGGGTTTTTCATACCCTGCTACTAAAATAAAGATAGATCTCTCTTGCTTGAAGATTTGAGTATTACATTTACCTCATTCACATCCTCTACTAATTTTTCATATTATCCATCTTGTAGCTTTTGTATACCTATTACTGTTGAAAATTGATGTCTTCATGTCCTGTCCTTGAAAAATCCCTGTTATTAATTATTATGAGATTTTCCTTAAAAAGATCACTTGAGCATATATTATTATTATTTTTTGCTCATTCAAAAGTTGGATCTGAAATTTGTTAGAAGAAACCATCTGCTGTAAGTGTTTCAAGAATGTAAAAATTAGAGCCACTTGGTATTTCATTTGTTGTTAATTGCTTTTAATGATAACATTTATACCCATATAGACCACTGGCACAAACACCCTCATGATTTGCTTCATATCCTTGCTATTAAAAGTGCAAATAATCACTGATGCAGAGTTGTCAAAAATACATTTTGAATGAACAATCATATCTTTTAGCATGTTGTAAAGCCTTCTCAAATTTTTCCTGTGATGAACTATTGTTGAGTTGTTTCTTGTATCCACCTTATCAACATATGCACAAGCTTTATTTTAATGAAATAGATGCAACCCCAGCAAATAAAGATTATTTATGAGGTTTGAGCATGGGCTCGTGACACTCATAAACTACTTTTTGTGACTTTGCACCCATAGTTTTTCAACACCCGTCCCTTGTGAAATTAACATGCTTGTATTTGATTACAATGAAAGTTTTCACATCAAAAGTAATATGTCCTTTTAATATTATATATTTCTTTCTTGATTCTAGTGACTTTCACCATCTTGTCACACTTTGCACAAAATGATTCTTCTAGTCGTTGATAACCATGCTATTTTGTTAGCAATATTTTATTATTTTGTTATTTTAGCATATTTAGTTAACATATTGCTACTGTCATTCTATCATACATTAATGAACCTGAAGCTCTATTTAATTCTTTGTACTTGAGCATAATGCAATGACTGATGTACTTCATTTTTTTCTTTGTATGCAAGTGGAATGATATGATAGTAAAGTGACTGATAATGTATGAGATGAGGTTTCCTCCATTGCTTAGATTTTGGTCAAAATCTAACCCATTTTGCATGCTTGAAGGACACAGCTAATGAATCGACTCAATGAAGCAGTAGGACATTTGAGCTAAAAGAAGAAGATAACCAGTCATTACATCAGGTAATGGCTAGTCCCTTTGACTCTCTACATCTTTGTTTGATTTTCTTTTCATGTCTTGACATTTGCATAGATAGGAAGCATTATTATTAGCAGGCTACTCTCATAGTCAGTTGTGTGAGAGATATACGTTCATTGAGCATACTCATTGATCATTTCATTATTTTGTAAATATCAGTTGTATATTTGAAAAATGAATAATACAAGGACATTTCTATTCCTTTGTAAATATCAAATAAAAAGCATTTTTTAGCTACTTTGAATATGAATATGATCTTTAGAACTAAATTTTAACATGAGTTAAAATTAAGTATCAGGAATTACATCCCTGACAGTGGTACATGGAGTTAATGATTTAGCTTCTTATATTTTACCAATGTCATCCCTGTATGGTCAATGTATCCTTAATTAATTGTTTAAATTAAACCTTTCAGTGATTAGTAAATCCAAACTCATTTGCATTATGTGATTAGACCAGTGAGTGTGTTTGTGCATTTAGAGGTTCGCATGTTGCGAAAGTTCTTAAGGAAATTTATGTGATTTTGGGCTTTAAATTTTATTGAATTTAATTTCTGGTAGCCTTGACATGGATGAATTCTTATTTCCAAGAATGGCCTATATTTGTTTGGGTCAATTTGGAGTTTAGCTAGTCTAACTGGCTATTTGCCCTAATTGATTATTCACTCAAAAAGTGAATAGGTAATGAAAGAAGAATTTAATTCCTCACTTCTCACTTTTGTAATTTGGAATTTGAGAGCTTTTTCTAAAATTCTTTTTTGAAGGATTGGTTTTTTGTTCATTGTGGGAGCTATAGGTGTGAGATCTTTGCAAGGCTGGACTCGTTGGATCAGCTCAGGGAGACCTTGCTTTGCCATCATTTTTGGCTATATCTATGGGTTATTTATTTTACCTGGTTTTCCATTTTTGTCCTTTTTCTTGTCAGGTGGACTCTCCTATTTTCTTATTTCAGCTTAGTTTATGTATCTATTTCTAGTAGCTATTGGTTTGGAGGTTGAGAACTAGTGTTCCCCTCCATTTATGTTTGTTGGTTCTACTTGATAGGTTAGGTATGAATATTTTTCTACTTTTCAGGATGAGAGTTTGGGGTTTTGCATTGTTATGTTGGTCATTTTTGCATACAGTGTCCAAACCCATATTTTATTGGATTCTTGAGGCTATTGTGTCCAAAGACCAAATGGGTTTTAATTTTTATTTTTTTCAATTTTGGGGGTTTTTACCTCATTTTGTGTGTCACCCAGGTTTCTCAATTTTTCTTGGCATGATGTTGGTTGTGGACCTAGATCATTCATTTGGATGTTAGTCAAACCATTGTGGCACTTTTATGTTGCATTGGGATGCATGTCGCATCCGTTCTCCCAAGCTATTTTGGCTGAGTGTTATTTTTCTTGTATTCTCATCTAGTCCTTGTGTTATGATCTTTGTGATGGTGGTGCGCCACACATGGGTAAATGCACACACATTTGTTAGGGACTTGCAAGGCTCGATCTTCCATAGTACTTCTAGGAGTTATGATCATTAGGGTCGGGTTGGGAATATGCATGCCTACGGGCACTCATCATTGGATGAGCATGGGTAGGGTAGGGTAGCACATGGAGGGGGCTTCTATCTCATAGCTTGGTGATCATGGTACCATAGGTTGGTAGAGAAAGCTTTAATCAAGTGATAACTAAATAAAAAACTAGGTGGTAATGAAACTTAACATAATAAAAAAATGTGGTGTGCTAGAGCCTTCTGTGGAGGAGTTGAATCTGCACGATTTGAGCTTTGGATTTTGGATGCCAAGTGAGTCTCCATGATGTCAGCCCCTACTAAGTAGCCCATTGAGTGTTAGACTAGGACCTATAGTTTATGCATCATCTCTGTTCTTGGTTTTAGTCATCATTTTATCTAGCATGAGTGTTAGCCATGGATGTTTACTTTATGTGTGTTTGTAGTTGGATCATTATCTCCATCAGTATGGAAAGCGTGGACCTATAGGTTCCATGTATTTGGGAGACATAGTTACCTTCACCACTACTATGGACTGGTGTACAAAGACGATCTATTATTTTTAGTGCAACTGTTGCTAGATGTTTTCACTTGGTACTTCAGATTCCAGAGTATGCTTTCTTGTAATTTATGATTTCATTGGAATGCTTGTATATCATGTTTAGATGATATTAGTATTAATGAATTTCCTTATTATGATGTTTAGCATATGATGTTATGATGTTATTTGTTTAGTTGAAGTACCTATTGCTTTTTTTTTGGCATGTTAGATTTCCTATTCTTAAGATGTTATTACGCTTTACTAGTGACATCCTTATAAGACAACTTTGACTATCTAGTTTGCAGTTTGGGATGTTATGCATGAGGGATGGCTAGGACCTTTGAGGTCTCATGATGTCATTATGGTTGGGAGGAATTGTGCACTTAGTTCATTGTTTCAGTTCATTTCAATGTTGTTTCAGTACACTATGATGTTACCTTTTGTACTTTCCCTTCACTGCTATGTTAGATGGTTAGATGCAACTTTCATTTTGTAGTTATTATTTTGAGTATCTATGCCTTGATTATGGATCTAGTACTCCTTGGTGTGGAGGTTCTGACTTTAGTTTCTTGCTTCTTGTTTTCCTTGGTGCATTTCTTGTTTGTCCCTAGGTAGCCATGCATCAATATTGGGTGATACTTTAAAGTATCGCATGCCCAAAGAAGAAGAATCGTGCAATACTAGAAAGTATCACACACCCTTAGAAAATCTTTCATGTGACACTTTGTTGTATCGCACGCCTATAGGAGAAAGTTCATATGATACTTATGAAGTATCATACAACTTCTTGTGAAGTGTCTCCCAAACCCTGAATGTATCGCACTCCTTCATTAGAAAGGTTGTACGACACTGGAGAGTATTACACTGTGTTGAGTCTAAGTATTGCTTGGGTTTTGGTAAAACCTGTCTAGGTAGACAATGGGCACTTTTTGGTTTGACCAAAAGTTTTTCTAAGGTGTTTTGGATACCCTTTACGATGTTCTTGAATACCTTGGAATTGAATTTTGAATTCGATATATTTTTGGATTTGAAACTATTTGCATCGTTCTGTGGTTAGTTATTTTGGTCAGTAGTGGTGTTTGGAGATCTGTTGGTTTTGGATGTTTTTTTAGTCTTCTACTGCAATCTTTGTGATCATCATATGTTGTATGTAGTGTGCATCCATACTTGTTTATAAAAAAAATATCTTGGCTTATATTTATCCTTGTTTCCAAGGATCTCCTAGCAGGTCATTACAGTAAAGATTATTAGTTATCTATAATCATGAAGAGTGAAGAAAACACATTGTCTCTAAATGGAGTTCACCATGGAATATATGAAGAAACTAAAAATGAACTTGGAGATGTCTTGCATACACTAAAAATAAATTAAAATAATTAGTGCCTCTCCACAGAGGATGACTTTTTGCTATCCTTAATTGAGGAGGATTGTATTGGAGATGATGCAGGTGATCAAGGTCAAAATTTTATACACATGGCTATAAGTATTGTTATATCACGATATGTTTCTATTTCAATGAAGGTTCCTTGTCCAAAGATTGATAACATGATAGTACATGTCTAGGATGCAAGTTCTCTTCAAAAATAAGAAGCTTGATGTTTTCTTCATCAAAACATGTTGGTTATAACTTGTATAGTACAATGTGGTTCATGGGTGGGTGGTTTATTCCAGATAAAGGGACAACCATCTCCAAGTTTAGAGTCTGATGCTTCTCTAGGTACTGAAGACAAACCAATAACAACCAAGAAAAGTACTCTGAAAGTGAGAAATGAAGAGAAATAAAAAGGTTTGGCCTCCTTTCTTGAAATATGTAATGCATCATTTTGTACACAAGATAGAGAAATAAAGACATGGGGATCTTAATCTTCAAATACTAATCCAAAATTCAATCCCTAGTCTAATTGTGAGTATAAAGCTCATACAATGAATATCGAAAAAGAACTACATTATAGTTAACTTTTATGATAAAAAAATAGTTAAACATCATGTCCAACAATTACAATGTACAAGAACATTACTTTAGAGTAGAATTTGTAGAATCTTCTGCATAATTGACTCCAAAATTTAAATTTATATGATGCCTATAAAATTAAAAATAAAGAAAAGCTTTTAAGCATGTCTAAAGTAGGGAAATCTCCTATAGTCATTGTAAAATGGATGTCAATAACTACAATGAAAAAACCCCATTTGGTATTGTAACACTTTCTATAACGTTTCATTGGTAATATGATTGGGATTCCCTTCCTAGTTGTTAAGAGGCATGTATTGTGCCATTATGACTCTAATTTTAGTATCCACATATGGTTGCCAAACAAGGAGAAGAGAAAAAAATTATATATCACTTCTAAAGCACATTACACACATAAAAAGGAAGCATAAGTCTTAAAGTCCTTCAACATAAAATGCTAAAATCAATAAAATTCTCAACTATTGACTTACTCTCAATTTGTATTTGTGATATATGTAAATTCTAATAGGAAGAACGTGCACCAAAAAATAACATAAAAATTATAGCACCACCACCTGAAGCTTTTTATTGAGACTTCTCACCTAGATCACAAAACTATGACATCGAGTAATACCTTTAAGATGTCTATAAAATGAGAAAACAAGAATGAAGGATGCAAATTCAAAATACCTTTTTAGTACATAACAAATATACTAGAAATGACATGTGTAAATGTTCTAAATAACTAATGATTAATCTCATCTTCCTTACCTTTTTGGACTAACCCTTTATCTTCTCGGCCCATTTGCTTTAATTATAGTAACAATACCATTTGGCTCTGATCAAATGAAGAACCACTAGACATAATATCCAATCAAAAACACAACTAAAATTCTTGTAATAGATGTAGATGTAGCAATAAATTGGCTTTTCTTCTAGCAGGTGAAGACTCATTACAATTTCTCAGAGGAAAACCACATAGATCATTGTTATTATTAAAGTTAACTGCTTCAAATTTCTATTCAAATTTAGGGAGCTTCTTTGATAAATGATTGTTTTCTACATAAAATTCTTAGAGTTATTCCAACCCGGTGAACTCCTAAGGAAATTGACCAGTCAAATGATTGTAGATGAAGCATGTTAAAGTACCTAAATTTTACAAATTTGTGAAGTTTCTCTTTGCAACTCTAAATTGAACAAGAAACTACAAATAAATAACAAACTTCTATTTTTGTGTTACCTTCACACTACCTTCCCCAGAAATTAAATGCTCTCCTAAAGAAAAATTAAGGTGCTTAGTTTACACCATCAAACACTGCCCAGGTATTCATTAGAAAAGAAACATGGTTTCATGGTGCATTTATCTCCAGATCTTGTTGTCAAATGTCATGTAAATAGTATTGAATGAAATGCATTTCTTTACACACAAAAATCAAAGTCAAGATAACAATTAGGCTCACTAGAAACAAATATAATTTAGTGTCAACAATTAGACTTACAGTCAGGTTAACAATTAGGCTCACCCTGCATAAATTGAACTTCAACAAATAAAAATGGTTGAATCATATGTAGAGTTTATGGGTGGTCACTATCATTGATGTCAATATAGGTATTTAACAATATAAATACTATATGAAAGAATATACATTTGTGTTGACAGTCATGTTTGATCTCATTCTAACTCCATCCATTACATGAACACATTTCTTGATCTCTATATTTTTGTGTTACACACAAAATTAAAAGTAGGCTTTCTTCTATTTAAATTTTATACTACAACATTTATGTTTTCTTTGTCTAGTTCTTACATTGCTCTTTAGAACATTCATGACTTTTGTGCAATATATAAAATTAATGATATTTCTAATTCATGTAGCCATTATGATGTCATGTTTTCTTAGAGACTCTGTCTTTCTCAGATCTCAAGTAACGGTTAGGATGGTTTGTTAGGAAAAATGGTAATATGAGAGCTAGATAAAAATGATGTTTAAGGCTGTGAGGTATCAAGATCTTGTCTTGATGGATTTATTGTCTGCAGTACTTTTTAAATCCAAAAATGGAAAGAGAACCCATCCCTACATAATTTGAGTTGGTAGCAAAGAAAATCCTTGTTCCTTTATGTAGGATGTTTCATCATCTCATACAAGTGATGGAAAACACTTTCTTAGATCTCAGACCCACTATATTTTGGAATAACAAGAAAAGTCTAATTTTTTAATTGCATTCTATTGAATCTACTCAATTTAATAATTTCCTAGTTGTATAAAAGAACAATGAAGACCATTTTTTTCACTTGGATCTATCCTTTCATAGATAGAGCAATTGAGGGGCATCATTATTGATGCCTTGGAGATGGAACATGTTCTACATATTTGTTGCAAGCACTTTCATTTAGTTGTAAGTGTCATCTCCTTTCATTTTTGGTTCATAATCTCATGTAATGCCCCTCCTAGAGATCCTTGGAACAAGGATAAATAAGCCAAGATAAAAAAATTTTAAACAAGTATGAGTGCACATGACAATATCATACATAGATCACATAGATTGTAATAGAAGACTTAACCACCATCCTGGCAACCAACGAATCTCCAAACACCACTACCTGAACTGACACACTTACAATAGAAAACAAAAAACCAAAATGACAACAACACAAAGAATCTACGATTTGTCTGAGCATGGAAAATTAAGTAAACCCAAAGGGTACTAGAATCACCAAAAATTGATCCCCAAAAACTAGCAGAGATGCCCCCTATTTTTTGCGTGAGGATCATAGATTGACATATTTTCACATGAAGATGTACGACATGACATGCAAAGAAATACCTTATGTGTGAGGATGTGTATCACACTATGCAATAAAGTGCTTGGCCAAATAGCCAAAACACCCAAAAATGGTGTTCGATTTCGCACAAGAAAGTGCCAAATGCCACGCAAAGAAACCCAACACCCCATGAAAGATCTTGCATTCTTGCACGAGAAAGTATGATTTCGTGCGAGATCCTAAGACAACAAGCCAAGAAACAAAAAGGTAAAAAGCCAAGTAATGAAGTTACTCCACATTGGGGAGTACCAGATCCATATCTCGAGGTGAGGATAGTCAAGCAATAACTAAAAGATGAAAAGCCAAAATTTGAATCTAAACATCTAATCAAGCAATGATGGGAAAGTATAGAAGGAAACATCACAGTGCACTGAAAAAACATCACAATAAACTAAAACAACATCACAATAATTGAACAATACAACCAAACTAAGTACATGGTTCCTCCCAACCATAATAGCATCATAAGACCATCGTGGGCCCTAGCCATTGCCCATGCATAACATCCCAAGCTATTAATCAAATAGATGGTACTATCATATAAAAATGTCACTACTAAAACGTGTTACAACATAAGCATAAGGAAATCTATCGTGCTAGTAGTAAAGCATAAGATAATCCTACCAATATGTATAAAATCATCTATCATATGTTAATCATCATACTAAGGAAATGCGTCAATAAATAACATCATCTAAACATGATATACAAGAATCCCAATGAAAGCATAAATCATAAGGAAGCATACTCTGAAACCTGAAGCACCAAGTGAAAACATCCAACAATGGTCACACTGGGATAGTAGACCGTCTCTATACACTAGTCCCCACGTGAAACCCATAGGCCCACTCCCACCGTGCTGATGGAGATAATGATCCAACCACAAACACACATAAAATACAACATCCATAGCTAACACACACACGCCAGACAGTATGATGATTGAAACCCATAACATAAACAAGGCATAAACTACAGGTTCTAGTCAGACATTCAATGGGCTACTAAGTAGGGCTGAAATCATGGATTGTCACTTGGTATCAACAAGCCCAAGCTAGTTTGGCAGTTGTACTCCCTAATAGAAGGCACACAATCTGAGTGGTAACTCTTCCCAATAGAAGGTACACTTCCAACATTTTAATGATCTTATATTTATTACCAACCAATATGTTAATTTAGTTATCACTTATATAAAACTTATTCTGCCAACCAATAGGAAATAGTCACCAGGTTGTAGGATAGAAGCCCCTCCATGTGCTACCCTACCCTACCCATGCTCATTCAACGATGAGTGCCCGTAGGCATGCAAATTCCCAATCCAACTCTAACGATCATAACTTCTAGAAGTACCATGGAAGATCGAGACTCGCAAGTCACTCAAAAAATGTACACTCACGTAATTGTATGTGGCCAACCACATCACGAAAATCATAATATAAGGACTGGATGAGAACACAAAGAAAAAAGTCACTCAATCGAAAAATAGACTCAGGAGGATGGATGCGACACACATCCCAATGCAACATAAAAGAGCAATAAAGGTCCAACAGACATCCATACAAATAATCCAAGTACATGACCAAACTCATGCCAAGAAAACCTAAGAAAATAAGGTAGTATGCAAAACAAGGTAAAAATCCCAAAAACTAGAAAACTTCAACATTAAAACCCATTTGGCCTTTGGGTACAAAAATTTCAAAAATTCAATAATATTTGAGTTCAGACACTATATGCAAAAATGGATAACATAATGGCACAAAACCCCAAACCCCCATCCCAAAAATAGAGAAAATGGTCATACCTAACCAGCTGGGCAGAACCAGCAAATAGAAATGGAGGGGAACACTAGTTCTCAACCTCCTAACAAACTGATACCAAAAAAAAAAGCTGAAACAAAGTAGAAACAAGAAAACAAGAAGGCCCTACCTAATAGCAAAAGGGGTTGAAATTGAAAATAGCACAATAAAATAAATCACTCGCTCAAATTGCCAGAAATCATAGCAAAGTAGGGTCTACCCGAGCGAGATTCAATGAGACCAATCTCGTGAAAAGCCCATGCTCACAATGCTCAAAATGAGGAAAAAACCAATCCTTCAAGAAGGGGATTTCAAAAAAGCTCTCCAATTTTCTAAATTGCAAAATAGAAAAAATGAGGAATTAAATTCCTCTTTCCAAACTTATTCATTTTTCGAGTGAATAGTAAATTAGGAAAAATAGCTAGTTAGACTAGCTAGAATTCGAATCAACCCAAATGAAAATAGGTTATTCCTCATAACGGGAATTCACCTAAGGTAAAGCTGCTAGAAATTAAATTCAATAAGATTTAAAGCCTAAAAATCTAAAATCACAGAAAATTACTTAACAACTTTCATGACAATGCAAACCTCTAAATGCACAAACATGCTCACTGGTCTAATCACATAATGCAGATGAGTTTAGATTTAATAATCACTAAAAGGTTTAATTCAAACAATTAAATAAGGATACGTCGACCATACAGAGACGAGATTGGTAAAATATGACTAGTTGAATCACTAACTCCATGTGCCACTACTAGGAATATAAATTATGTACACTAAAACATGTGATCAAGTGCAATTACATAATACTATCATAGTCGAAGCAATAATGCATTAAATACCTAATTAATCCATTTACATCACTCATCTTCACATAAAGCATAAAGAGAAAAGAATGAAGTAAATAACCATAGCATAAAATCCATCACATAACATAATCAGAAAATATGTCCGAGTACCAGATAATCAGATATCATTATAGGTCAACTGTCATCTCAAAATGACATCAACATGTAAATATGATAAACTGAACAACATAGCAGTATAGCATCTATGATACTGAATTAAAGTCATCTCAAAGTACATAAAATAAGAGTATCAAGTATCTCTCAAATAAAAAATAAACAAGGTACATATTGCAAGAGGCACTACATCTCAAGCTAGCGATTAGGAGTGTATGTAAATTTATTGTATGCCAAACTTACGATTTTTCCCAAAATTATCAGCACTTTAGCTGGAATCTATAATTGATATTGATAATAAATGAAGTTTGTTATATAATTTTGAGCCTTTTATTGCTTTTTAAACATATTTCGTTAGGGATAACAGTGAAAGGCAGAGGCTGTTGTAGGGACTTGAGAACAATGGTCCATCGAAAACATCTCATTTTTGGACACTAATCAATGTAGTTGGGATCGATAATTGGTGTTGATAATCAACAAAGTCTCATATCTCTAAGCCTATGTTACCTGGAGACACATGGAGACATGCCCAGCTAAAATGGAATAGTTTCCATCTATGAAATGTCTCGACAAGGTAGAGATGAGATTAGACAGGGCTTGCACAATTTGGCAAAAGGAGAAGATTGAATAATTGAAGTTTTCTTTATCGTAAGTATAGGAAATACACAGTTCCATTGTATTTACACAGTCACTCAAGCCTTATATGAATACTATATTAATAGTCATACCCTACCATCCCCTAGAATGGCTCCCTCCAGCCCCCATCTCTGAAATGTGTCTCCATCTATAAAATGCCTTTTGACCAGAGTATATCAAGCATTATGCAATGAATTACAAATTTTTGTTGTAAATCATTTCAAGCGTCACCTAGTCTGATGAAAGTGCCAACTTTAATCATCAACTGAATGAGAATTAGATAGCCTAGCATTTAGTCTACAACACATTTTCTACGAAGATTGCACAAAACATAATTACTGACTTTTCAAAAAACATGAAACAGTAAGTAAAATTTTCCAACAAACAATAAAAGCCCTATCTCAAATGAGTGACAATTTATTAACAATGCATGACGAGACCACTGTTGTTTTTCAGAGTATTGTGCCTATTTTTTTCCTTCTAAAATAGAGGTCACAGTTTTATATTTGCACATACCATCTCAATCCAAGAAAAGGGTGTTATGCCCATGATGGAGTGCAGAAAGAAATTTGAGATCCTTTATATGTGGGAATCCCATTAAGGATTCTCACTAGATGTTCCAACCTCAAAGAATTTCTAATAGAGACAACAACTACGGAAACAAGAAAATGTCTCTGGATGACTCTGAAGATATACAATACTCTAACTTTAAGACATGGCAACATATGTAGCATCTTTCAAGCAAGGGACAATTAACCTTCCTGAAGACTTGCTTGAGGATCTGGAATTTATTCTGCAGTATTCCTGAGCTAAGGACCGAAACATCCAGCCAAGCTTTGGACAGATCCTCTAAATATTGAATATCTTCTTGTGTACTATTCTTCAAAATATACATCCTGTACTATTGTCAAAAAGTAGCATTGAGTCTCCGAATGGATTGCCTAATTTTAGGTTGTTGAGAGGAAGTTCATCAAAGGATGGAAACATAGCTACAACAATAGGAGGAAAGAGGCAGTTTTCTTGTTTTCATCAGTTCTTTTCATTCAACAGTCACAACACTTAATTCTAGTGAATTCAATCAAATGCTTGAGATGTTTACATGTAGAACTATCTATTCTACACCGAGGAATCATAGAACATGTTTTTGGGCTTGTCATATTGCTATTAGGATTCAACAATGTAGTTTTTGAATCAAACTCATTGATTCATATTTCATGAGTAGTGGTTTACACAAACCTATCTCTCATGAAAATGAATGGAACACTTAACACACATTGGATAGGTGATGCTCATAGAGGAAAAGCACCAAATCTAATGTGTGTTAAGTGTTCCATTTATTGTCATGAAATATGGGTTTGTGTAAACCACTACTCATAAAATATGGGTTAATGAGTTTGACTCAAACACTACATAGTTGAATCCTGATAGCAATATCAAAATTTGACTTGTTGTGGAAAATATCTCGTATATATTTTTGGACATCATCTATGTCTCCATGTTATATGGTAATTGTATAAGAGGTACTACAACTATACTGAAAGAGTGAGAGTTGAAAGAAATTATGGAGCTTTCAACTTTCTAGGGTATTTAGAGATTTAAAATTTATTAATACTTGAGATTCATCATGATCTGTGAATGTAAAATTGGAATGTTGTGTAGTTATTGATCTATCATCACATAATAAACTTTTGGACTATTTGAAATTTCTATGCAAACATGTATGAATCATAAATAACTCCATATTTTATTAAACTATATCCCATTTTCCTCCTAAAAATAACAAGATAAAAAATAGTTCTTTAAACTGTTTGAAATGAATGAATACAATCCAACACCTTCTTAAAAATGACAATATATAGAAGCCATTGAAATTATCAAACATTCTGATAACATTATTACCCAAAGAGGTGGTATTTTAGGAGGTGCCAGAGGATAGAAATTGAAGAATTATATTATTGTGCACAAGCCTCTAGATGGAGATTATGTTGTGCATACATGTTTCCTTTTTCAACCTGATGGAGAAGAGGGGTATCTTTTATTATTGGTCAGATCAAGGGTTCGAAGGAGAATAGATTAAATGGATAGAATCACATTCAAGTGGGAGATTAAAATCCAAATATCGGTGCTTAACATGGAACAAAGCAATAAACTGGCACATGAGAAGTATAGAATAATAGTGCCTAAGAGAAAATATCCTGATGAACACGTGAAATTTTACTGATGGAAATAAATGAAACTCCTTTAGTTGTACAATATGTGGAAGGAAATACAATTATGGGGATAGTAAAGATCCCTATTGTGAAGGATGAAATTGAAAGTGTAAGCATCGTGCCCAATAAAGAAAAGGAGGAGCTTCAAACAGGGAACATTTCTGGATATAGTGGGACCACATATCAAAATTCATTAGGAAAGAACTCTGCTGTAAAATCAGAAATAAATTTCATGGTTAAAGACCCATCTACTTTGGAGTAGATTAAAAATTCATATGATGAAAACAATTTCAGTGATATTGACAGTGAATTTTTTTTGCATAATCTTTGTAAATATGAGTTGCAAACTGACTCAGAAATGGATAAAGAAGTTAATTTAATGCAATTTTAGAGGACAAAGTTGATGTAGATTCTGATTTAAAAGATTACAAAAAGATAATTATTGTTGGTGTAGGTCTAGGTGGACTACCAAAAGCTCAGTATTTGTAGTGACTAAACTTTCATGTCACTAATTTAGAGGCACGCGATGGGGTTGGTGGAAGAGTTTATACTGACCATTTATCTACCTCTATTCCAATTCATCTTGGTGCTCCTATTACCATTGGTGTTGAGGAAGATGTAGCTATAGAGAGAAGGCATGATCCATCTACATTGCTTTGTACACTACTTGTCTTGGAGTTGACAACGCTAAATAGTCAATGTCCCTTCTTATTCCAAAATAGGAAATTGAGAACAGGGAAAAAGCATCCATCAAAGAATAATACAAGCAGTTTTTATCAGATGTTGCTTTTTTCAATCTGTATGAAAATGTGAAATACTCTTCTTGATTTGTGTACAGAAAGGAAAATACCTTAGACTTGTTTGGTGATAAAGGGTGAACATTCCCTTAGCTTCCAATATCCTTCCAAATACATTCTAAAGCATAAAGATCACATAGTAGCTTCAATATTGCATGATCATTACTGTCCTTGTACCTGCATGGCTAGAAGTATGATTAGAATCTTGAAATTATAAGTTAGCTTATAAATATTTTGGATTGACTGCTCTCATTGAGACTTAATTAGAACTATGGTATAGCGTATTTGTTGTTCTTGAAGGCCTGCCTATTAATAATATCTATAAATCTTAGAAGTATCATAGACTCTATATGTGATCCAACAGTGTCAACAAATGATTCAAGCATTGTTTACATGCCTCAAAATTGTTAAGAGTATTTGAGTGTTTCCTGAGACACACACAAGCACTCTGTAGTAACCTTGATGTTTGGTACTGGAATGACAAAAATGCAAAAGAGAAAGCAGGGTGGGTCTTCAATGGGAAAATAATTGCTTGGAATGATAAATTTTACAAAATGACTCCAAGAATTACATAAATACCCTGAATGCATCTAGCTAGAATTTGGCATCTTGTAAGTGATCCTCTCCTTCTCGTCGAGAAATAACTGGGTTCGCTTCTCTCAAATAATTCCATGTGACATCCACCTTGAATTTTTTCTTTATACTATTTCTAAAGATTCTCTTCTAAGAGATATGTCCTCATTATATTTCTCAAATAGTTCCATGTGACATCCACCTTGAATTTTTTCTTTATACTATTTCTAAAGATCAGCTACAACCTGCATGAAAAAACAAATAGTCGTGTAAATGACTTTGTTGCTGCCAATTGAAATTCAAGGGCCTAAATGAACAAAATTAAATCTCACCTGTTGTAACAAAATCGGATTGTCTCCTTCAAAGGTTTGAAAAATATGGCGGTCATTGCGTAAAATTCTAAATATATTTACTACAGCATACCCATGCCATCCACATGCTTCTTTGCAGACACTAAGAAATTTTAACCGGTTCACAATTTTCACTTCTTCTATTTTAAGGAGTTGATGTCTCTAAATGGTAGCTTGGTTCTACTCTTCGCTATGTATTTTCAAGATGTTTTCAGGTTACACAACATTAATAAATACAACTACTAGCTTATTAAATTAATGTTGCATGATTCTTATATTAGTGCTACCTTGGATAAAAAAATGTTCTACATATTTTGTTACTAGTAGTTATGAACTGGTATTATGTGCTTGGCACTATATGGAAGCTTTTTACATCCATGTGAGATCATTATAACTTTTACAATATAGATGGATATTGCTGTAACATGGTTTGGCCTACTCTCATTGTTCAATTGATTTTCAATTATTTTTAAAAAATTACATTGATATTTTGTTGTTAACAAAGCTCCAACTTTAATGTCTTCATTGAGAACTATTTCATTTTACCAAAAAAACTATGTGTATTTTAACGAAAAGTTATACACATACAATTCTAGTTTCTTAGGAGTGAGTTGCCAAGTTTGAAAGAAAGACCAATCTGTTCATCTATTGACTATCTCTGATGTCATGAACGTTAAGACTCTTCTATTCTATTTATTTATATTTTCCACCACCATCAATGTCATATAGGACCTAATCTCAACTTCATTCCTTATGATATCAGAACCACAAATGAATTCTTTTAGAACATTTCAACTTCACTTGCAAACCAAGTGCCTCTTGAAATTTTATTTTTTGAAATTATAAACATATATAACTCTAATTTTTAATAGTTAGTCAACAAGTAGGGAAATTAAGAGAAGGTAGAAAGCCATATTATTCTATTGTCTGTCTCTAATTTCATGATCAACCAAATTTTCCTTTCAGCTATACAATATATAGGCTCAAAGAGGTACAGATCATTAGAGAAAGTAAGTGTATTCATCTTTCTGATTTATACTTTCTAATCTATTTAAATAATATTTTTTTAAATTACAATAAATTATTATTTTTTATATAAAACAAATATTATAAACTATAGAAATCTGATACCACTAATTATCGCTATCAGCCTCACCTTAACCAGATAATCACAGTAGCAAATCTATATTATGGGCTCATAGATAAGAATAAGGTTTGATTCAAGTTATTGGGATGTGGAAAGAAGCACATTATGGTAATCCAATGGTCTTTCAAATTCAAACTAAAAGGCCACACAGGATGAGGTAACACTAAATGTTCAATGTGAATACTTTTATTAGTTGTCCAAGGGTTGTGTAACACATGTATGGACCATTATGATTGAGTGAAATCAAAACATATCTGGAAAAGAAAAAGAAGGGGGTTTGAAAAAGATAGCTTCTCATGTTTAATGCTAACATCTTTAAAGCCCACCATGTAGACTGATTCTTGTGCCACTGTTCATCTGATGTCTAATTTGAAAGGCTACGTCATGGAGTTTACATTTATTTGACACATTGCCCTAAAGTCTTGGGTTTTTGGTCTATAGTTTTGTCACTATAAAAAGGACCATAATGGGCATCTTGTAGTGGAAAAAAGTCTCGAACTTTGGACAGACGTACATAACCCCATGAGTACCTGAGCTGGAATCTTGTTTCTAGTTTATAAATTTGTGATTTAAGATCATCTCTTTCTTGAAAAGCTTAGGTCTACAAATGTAATAGAAAAGAAATGCTTTAGTTTCAAAATCATGTTGTTGCAGCAACCTCAATTGGATTTGAGGCATTGGCATCTCCAAGTCATGAAGATCATCTAGGGTCTATTGACATGATATCAATGCCTTACCATGAGTCTCCCTGGATGAATCCCGTTTCTTCATCTTATACCGAGTTGTCGTGGGCATCGTTATTTTTAATAGATTTATCACATTCAAAATGCACATTGTTCTCTTTGTGAATTTTATTGAAACATGTGTTTAAATAGTTATAGTTTCAATGAGAAATCAAATAGTTCATCTCTTTAGAGAAGGCATGCAATTAATGATAATTTTTAGTTTTTTTATTTAACTATGCTTGTGTATTGCATAACTCTTCATTGAGCAGTATTTGCAGGTAATAAGTACAGAGAAAATATATATCCTTCAAATTTGTATTTTTTTGTTTTCATAATTAAATACAATACAAGATGAATTTTTAAGTTTAGATTTTCCATTACTTGACAATTTTCTGATCAAATGAAACTTGTCTCATAAGCATTTTCATATGGTGAAACAAACCCAGACATTACAGGTTTACCACGACATAATGTTACATAGTTACATAGGTTACATGATCATTTAATCAGCCTCTAGTATTTGTGATTCAAATAGGAGCTCAACGATAAGTTGCTTCTAATAAATATCAGTTTCTTTTATTTGGCATACCTAGAACAAAGCTAAGCTTTCCCAGTCTTCCAAGGTCCCTTTTCCACATCCAACCATCCAAAATTGGGAGGATATTAATCATAAGACTTATTTGTCTGAATTCTCAAAAGAATTTCCTCGGTCAACAAGGATAGACATCTTGTTTCTTGAAGCAGTTGATAATTATAGACTTAAATTAATAAACTAATTTTTATGATTTATCATATACCTTGCATACAATTTTGAAGTTTAAGTCTTTGGATTGTAGAACTGAGGTATCAATTTTATGAATCTTACTGTAATGAGACTCACTACCAATTGAACTACATGCATCCACTTTACTCTCAGGATGTAACAGATATTGGATCAAGTTTCACGCATAGAGTTATTTCTTTTGAACCATTAAGCTACTTGATGGAGTAGGCATTTGCAGTTTCTCGCTGCAAATTATTTATAACTTAAAGCCTTTGTAGTTCTATTTTCTAAACTATTGAATAATTATTGTATTCAGATTTATTTTCTTTTATCCAAAAGCAGGATCATTTCCACCTATTCCTTCGAAGATAGGATGTAAGCTTTCTTGTTCAGAGTCATATATACTTCCATGCCATCTTCCCATTGATTTATTAGAAGAGGTAGATAGTGCCTGATCGCATGAATCTCCATTGTTAGTATTACCTTGGATCCTTGATTTTCTGGGGATATTGAAGGTAAGGAACAAGGAATTATTTTTTTGATTGAATTTTTTAATAGCAATTGAGTTTTAAGAATTTCATTGCTGATCATTTTTAAATTTTTGTATGGCAGGTTGTTCCAAATCAAGCAACAAAACCTTACTTTGGAAAAGTATTTTGTTCTTTGAAGGCTCTATATTCTTTACCAATTCTCAACCCATCCAAGAGTAATTTTGGGGTAACATTCTTTCTTATTTCAGTGGCTTGATTCTAATAATTATTTATTTTGTTAAAGCTCCAAGAAATTGTTATTAGAAATATTGGACAGCTTAATGGTGTGTTTGCATCCTTGTGGCATTAGATAGCTTCTTTGAAGATATGAGTTGCAATTCTCTAAACAAAGCTATAATGCAAACAAACAAGAGCGCAATAAAAGATTGAACATGGACAATAGAATAAGCATCAAAGGTGAAGATCACCATAAAAGTTTAATTTGTGGTGGAAATAATACAATGCTTGGTATAATTGATACTAGTTACATTCAAAATCGTTGTCTGCTTCTATGATTGTGATAGAAGCGGACAACGATGATGATCAGTTTGGTGATGATGATCAGTTTGGGTCATTTCATTGTGATATCTTATCAAAAATATTTGAAATCTACTCTAGATATGGCTCATGAAAGCGACACAAATCAATCATATTCTGAATTACTGTATTAGTTTATAACCAGTAAACATGGACAAAGTGACAAATAAACTGTATATTTGTCAATACCATCAATAGTCCTGTCGGAAATTCAACTTGACCTGATGAATAATTAACATAGTCCCAATGCAAACCAGGTAGTCGATAAAATAATGGAACATCTGGAAGGTTCTTCTAAGGAATTTCTTTGCAGAAGGGATTAGAATTCATAATCTTGTTGTCTGCATCAAAGTTATCATCCCATCTTGCAGTACATACAAACTCAAATTATGATACAAGACCAAGGAAGAAACATAAGGCTCTAGATGACACTGAAATGCATTCAAAAGAAATTGACAACGGTGATGTATCATGGTGAGCTTGAAAATCTTGCAAATGATATGGACCCAAAGAATGTTGAGGAGATGAGCATTTCGAATAACTAAGATTAGACTCTTATAGTTTACTGCTTGAGAATCAGGCATCACACCAAGTTGAGGCACAGTTTGAGCGAACTAATATGATGAGTGGAGATTTTGGAAACATGAATTGGACAAGGATATTGTACTTTATTTATAGAGAGAGAAACCAAGAAAGACAAAGTCAATATATTATGACAATAATAAGAGTACTGCATTGCAACAACAGATTTCAAAATCTTTATTAAAAGAGAATTTTGGTGTGCAAAATCTTGCAGATGCAAGTCATTATGAGATAGTTGCTAGGAATCTGGAAGATCTTGGAAAAAATATTAATATCCCATTTGTGCCTTTCCAAGGTGAAAAAATATTAATATTAAGATGAAAGACATGTTATAGATGTTTGTATGGAAGGAAGAGTTGAGCCTGCCACAGATTCTATGCACAGACCACTGGTGACACCTCAAAAAAAACATAAGTTCTCTTTAGAGGGCTTTGCTGAATGTTTTATATTCTATTATTTCTCTTCCCACCTCTAGAGTCAATGATATCAACAAATAGAATTCAGAGAACACCATATATAGTAGAAAATAAAGCAAACCTTAATAGGGTTAAAGGGTTTCCACAAGTCACAGAGCACCCTAGAAAAAGAAGTGTTACTAAGAAAATGAATTCTAAAACTCTGTTTGGGAAAATTGAAGAAGAAATTTGATTTCTAATCATCGAAAGTGACTCCACTTCTCAAATTTCTTGATCACTCTTACCATTGTAACTATAAATTCATTGTACTGATGATTGATTTCATTTGGTGTGCCACTTTTTTGGGTTACAAAATGTCTTGTGATATATTGAAGAGAAATGGAGGAATATCTGTACAAATAACAATCAGATCTTTCTGTCAAATAGGTTTTTACTATGTATCCTTCACATGCACACAAGGTTTGGACTTGTGTTCAGGCATTAATAACTTTCATTTTATGCAATTTTGACTATTTGTGTCGAAGTCATCACAAAATGGCATCGCACTAGTAAATTTTTCAGTTTGATGGGATTTGTGGTACTTGCATCTTATCAGTGAAGGATTCAATTTATATAAAAAATTTACAGCTACCGTGAAACAAGGCATAAAATATAAATGCGATTAACACTAAACTTATATTTTAGCAACATGCCAATAAATGTGCGCATTGCTCAAATATTGATTTGAGAACTATTTATTGTTTACCGTTTGGATGAAAGTTACTTCTAAATGTCCTTGAAAGCTCTTTTTTAGAAGTGCAATTTATTCAATTATGTCATATCTAGTCCCTCAAGTCAGGAAAACAAAACCAAGAAATAATTTTGGTGGTATTCTCCAATAATTAGGTCTGATAACCCTGGGAATTAAAAAACAGAGCACCTACACAATCATACAAACTTTTGTAAGTGAATACAATACAATCTCAGAGGCAGATCTTCAATAGGTACATTTGAATGCATTAATATGAAAATGAGGAAAACTAATTTTAAGGAGTAGAGATAAAGAAAAATTTCTAGTGATTGCTCCAATTATTCAATTATATTAGACAAAAACTTGCTACCTGTTCAGCTTGATTCTCTTGCAGGTCTGAGGGAAGCTGTGTAGACCAAGGTTCTGACAGATGTGAATGTGAGGATCCTCATGTCTATTCAATTTTCTCATGCGTGCCATACCAGCTAGTGGAACAAGATTATGATTTTTCATGCTTCATTTTTTATACAATCCATCGCATTATGATTGTCCTTTTTTGCCATTAAACATTTGAATATGTTTTAATCACATTCCTTCTATAATCGAGTGAATGAAATGCCATAACATACGCTGCAATTATGCTTGTCCAGTCATGTATTTTTTAAATCCCAAAATTACCCATTTTATGACAGATATGAATGATTAATTTATATGATATATGACTAGAACATTTTGGTTTTGTGATTAGAGTTCCCGCGTGTCCAATACATCGTCGATGGGGAGGAGCACTGGAGATAATGAATCCACTAAATATATTTCTCCTCGATATGATGATGGAGGTCTCAAAATTGAATCTGTGGGTTTGATTGGTCCTAATTAAATTGCGCAAACATAGCAGATTCTCCTGCCTCTGATTATGGAAGAGAATGGAGAAGAGAACGTATTGATGTTATCAATTCAAAGCTCCCCAGAGTGGGTTAATCTTGGGATACGGTGAGACTCTACAAGTGAAATTAAGGATGAATCTAGGGCTTTAGATGAGGAAGGGTTGTGCTAGAAGAGGTGGAAGAAATTGTTTTCGAAGTGTTGATGGATTTAAACTTGGGGCCTATTTAACCCTACTGTCGTTTTACTGAATGGTTGAGGGCACCTGTGGATTTGTAGAAGACTAGATTTGGTCATGTGAGGACCTTGCGATTGCTTTATATGGTGGACACGGTTATGGAGTTTTTTATACTTGGTCAAAGATTATCTACCGTGCCAAGAGCTGAAACAAGAACCTTAAAGAGTTCAAATTATCGCTGATGATAGAGAACCACTCAAACTGATGTTCCGAGCAGTTTATTTGAATCAGATATATTTGGTCTATGAGAAGGATTAAAGTTGTCAAATTTTAGGTTTTGTTTAGGGTTTTCTAGGATATGGTGAAATCGCTTTTATCTTTAATGTATGTTAATGATAGGATCATGTGAGGAAAAGTGTTGTAAATAGCATGGTCGCTTTATCTTCCTTAGAAAATGTTCTTACAATATGGTTGCTTGTAGAGCTTGCACATCCCTTTGAGAGTAGGGAGATCTATTCACTCATAGGTTGGAGTTGAATGAATCTACCTGACTTCAATTTTCTTGTCATGTTGTAAAAATATACATAATATTAGAATTTGGTAGGTCTTAGGCTCTAAATATTTTTTGTACAAAGGAGTAGCAATTATGCATTTTCATTGTCAAAGTCTACTTAATATCTATGTTTTATAAACTATTTTTCAAGTTTAAGAGATTATATTAAAATAATATTATTAATTTAAATTTAATTTATAAATTTTCATTTTAAAAAATAATGATCATACAATATTTTTATCGATAAAAAATAGTACAATATAAATGGAGTTAGTACTATTTAGAAATATAAAAATTAAAATCATATAAATATATTGACTCAAAATTTTAAAAATAATATCATTGTATCACTTTATCAACTAAAAAATAATATTAATTTTCATGGAACTTTTGCAATTATTATATTTAAAACAATATTCAATGTTTGATTTGGGATTAAGGTTGTGAAGAAAGTTTACTTTAGGATTATAATTATAATTATGGACAAAATCATGTGTAGTTTAAGGTTAGGGTTAGGACTAGATAATGTTTATATACTATTATTAGGGTTCGGATTGAATTTTTGGTGTGGATAATGTTCTTCTTTTATATGTTTGTGATAAATTTTAACACTAAGGTTTGAGATTTAATATTACAATTATAATTTACATCATAACAAGTTTTGTTATTAAAGTTAGGGTATAGTGTTCTCTATTTGTATCTCATTGTCCCCAATTCTATATCTTATTCCTTCCATCCCTCTAACACAATTACTCTATAAAGTCCTTTTACATACTTTCTTACTTAGAAAACCATTCAATTAATATAATCATTTAAAAATAATATTAAAGCTTATTTGAGCCCCCAAAGCCTCCCAAATATCATTTTTTCTTTGTATTAGTTAAAATATTAATTTTAAAACTTTTCTCATTAATAGACATTTTGCATGAACATTTTATAGAGATGAAATTTTAATGTTACTTGGCTATGCTCTAAGTGATAAAAATAAAAATAATTTAAAACAAGTGCCACGTAGTGGCTTGTATTTGCCGTAGATTATAATAGTTTTAATTAATTAGAATAATAAAATAAAAATTTGATAATATTAAATATAATTTTATTACTAATTGATTAATATTTGATATATATTTTAGATAAAACTTTAATATAAAAAATCTAAATTTCACATAAATGCAATGATACTATTTGTTACCCAAACATTTTACAAGGAGGTTTAATTATATTAATTAGTCAGAAAGAGAGAGATTAGTCCTAAAAAAAAATCAAACTTTCTCTCTCCTCATACTTTTCTCTCTCCACGTGCTAAAAATTTTAGAGAGAAGTACAGGTTTTGGTTTTGGGTTTGGGTTTCATCTTCTCTCTTCCACATTTTCTCTCTCCATGTACTTTTCTCTCTCCACGTACTCAAACCTTGTAGAGAGAAGTATGGGTTTGAGTTTGGGTTTTCTCACTCAATCTTTCTCTGTCCACGTACTAGCCATACTCTCTCCCCCTGTACTCAAACTTTTTAACCTAATTCTAACCCGAACTCTTATTTTCAAGAGAATGGAATGCCATTCATAGTGCAGGAGAAGAAAATGGTTAATGAGTGCATTCATAACACATGCAAGCTGCATCATTTTGATAGGATTTCTCAAATCAATGAGCTACCGTATTTAATGTTTTCAAGACATTCATGAAGCAAAGTTGTCGATAATACCATTATCACAACATATTTGACTGAACTAGAAAGCCAAATAAATTCTATTGTTGCACGATCCTATTGTTGGAAATCCTGTGACAGAGATGATCAACAGGTTGCACTCAAGGAAGGATAGAATGCCAATGAAGAAGTTGAGGGTATACCAATGATGTATAAAATAGAAAATTTGGAACAGTGATGGCGGATTGGACACAAAGATATCTCCTTAGGCTATGTTGCATATCAACCAACCACCTTGATTGATATATTTGCAACCTTTAAATTTCCTCACAAATACACGGATTTCAAATACGCCAAAGAGCCAAATCGTGGACTATTTTTGAAAATAAGAGGATACACTCGAACTGTTTGATAGAATGTTTCTATCTTCACCCACAAAATGAAAGAGATGTCTCACGCTATAGGCATAATGGGAGATTCAAATTTCATTATGTATCTCATCATACATCCCCAACCCATGGCGTTCAGAAATGTGGTAGATACAAATTCCAAGGTGCATGACCTATTTGGCAATTATCCCTAATCTCTCCAACCGCCACAGCTAATAGAAGCATAAACATAGCATGTGAATTGTTTGGTGCAATGGTATATGCAAGCAATATGATCGGTGAGAGCATAGACCAAAATAGCAGCGACAACTAATGTAAAGCTGAGTCTCCAACTCCGTGGTCCCTTGGAGTCACCACAAAGAAGAAGAATAATTATTTGCCCACTGTCTGAGAACCATATCATATGTGGTTTCTCCCTCTCAATGCACATCAATGTTTAGCGTCTCTGGCCTTGATTCCAATTTGTGACATTCACTTGGCAAAGATGATAAGGCACGATGACTATTTGATGGAACACTCCTCCTAGTCCATAGTCACATAGCATGTTAGAAAATAGGCAAAGTACATTTGCAATAAGTTCAACATTCCAAATACATAAAGCTCGCTATGACAAGTTAAGAGAAAATTGTTTGTCCAAATGCTCTCCACATGGTTTCATAGAAAAAAATCCATGCCGCTATTAGTTCAAAGAGATAGTCAAACAAGCAGCATGCCATTCCACCATGACTTGGAGTTCTAAATGAAAGAGGAGTCAAGCATGGGACAGTGGTAATAGTATGCCAAATGTTTGAAGAAATGCCAATAATATCATGTGATGGCAGACTTGGTGTCTATAGCAGTAACTTTAAAAGAAGGGTTCAGTTATCTATTACAGTTGAAAGTGTCATAGTTGACATGTAATCAGAATATAAAAGCATATGGGAGAGCACACACACAGTCAATATGCATAGCATAGACATGAACTTTAGTATCGATAGAGGTATCATCTTTCCTACCCAAGTCATAGTGGAAGCACTCAAATGATGTTTAGGGAGCCGTTGGAAGACCTTTATAAAGAACCACATATGTAAAAGCTCAAGAAAGTAATCATGCTCAATGTTTGATCAAATTATACCATGCAGCAAGTATTTAAATGAGCTCATCCAATATGATTAATGTCATGGAAGGATACCTTAGTGAAATCAGCATTTTGGTATTTCTTTGTAGGAAAAAACTAACTATGTCACTTATTGTGACTAAAGATAAGATCTTAGCTCTCCTTATGTTTAGGTTAGCTTTTAGAGGTCAAAATTTGCATGAGTTAGAGTTAGAGTTAGTTTTCAAATTCATCCCAATTGTCCAAATCCTAACTTTTCAGGTAGTTATGAACCTGAAAAGTTGGTTAATCTAGATTGGCTATAAATTCCTAAAAATCAATGTAATGAGGGACTTTTTGGACTTGGATACAAGGAACACTTATGCTCTGATAACAAAGCAATTTTTGGAAATTGTGTACAATTGTTGTTTTTGTAATCAGTTATTTCTTACTTTCTTGGTGCAAAGAAATAAAGGAAGTACATTTGGCATTCTCTTTCTAAAAGATTTGACTTGTTGAGATGTTGATTCATTTATGAGTATTTTCATGGTATGGTGTGAGTATTCGTGAATGGTTGAATTAGCATTGTGTTGGTGAAAGTTCTCAAGTGTAGTCCTTGATTACTCTCATTAATAGTTTACATCAATTTTTATGAAAACATTGAAGGTGTGTGGTGCATTCGCTATCAATGGTTTTCCTTTTTATTTTCTAAGTTCTACCCATCTTTATTAAAAAAGCACAAATTTTATCTTACGAGGGAGCTGCCCCTCTAAACGCAAAGGAAGGTCGGATATCAAGGGCCTATCCAACTGTTGGAGACATCGATTTGCCACACACTCCGTTGGGCAAATTCTATTATGAAAAATCTGTTTACCAACACTATTATAACTACTTAATTGTATTTTAGTATATTGGTATATTAATACATTAATATTATTTTTTACTATAGATAACTAAACATTTATAAAAATAAATAGTATTAAGATGTAGAGATTTTGGGCTCAGATAATCATATAATAATTGTACTAGATTTTAGTCTAATAACAAAGTATTTTAAGAAAGATATAATTATTTATATTATATTTTTACCTTTTCATTTATTATTATACCCTTTTTCAAAAATACTATATTTTAATATATACATTAGTTAATTGTCATCTTTCACAAATTAAAGTATTTAAAATTTAATATAATCAAATACTAGAGTGACTGGTGATAAAATTAATATTTACAAACCCAAAACTATTTATTTCCATACAATTTTTTTTTAAAAAAGTGAATGCTAAAATTTCGGGTAGTGCTTCCATAAAATTTGCTCCTATAAGACCCCAAATATAAGAGCCAATCAACTTCAAGTAAAATATTTTAAAAAAATTTAGATGCTAAAAAACTCATATATAAAGAATCCAAAAATCAAAACTTAAAATTAGAAGGAAAAATAAATAGATCTAATTGGTTGAGATGTAAAAAATTAATCACTAGATATGTTGAACTGATTACAATAGTATGAGCCTACGGCAAATACAAAAAAGCTTTAAGACCAATTTTTCCACTTAGTATCGGTACTTAGTATGATTATTTTATAAACATTACAAATCTATAGACATTTTTCTTAGTTTTATTTTCATTGTTCATTTAAAATTTTATTTAAGTGAAAAAGAAATAAATAAAATATAAAATAAATATTAAGTAGTTGTAAATCTTATTAAAGATTACAAATCTTGTTATATATTTTTTGTAAATATATTTTTTGTGCAAACTAATATTTAGAAAAGATTTTTAAAAAAATTAATCTAGAAAAAAGAGATTAATAAAAAAGATTTGAATAAATTAATTAATTAATGCATTTAGATAACAGAGGATTTTGTTTGTGCCTTCTTCTCCAAAGAAAAAAATAATGTTTTGTGTCATATCTTGATAGAAATGGACCATTCCCTTGCACTAAGATGAAATATTCTATATTATAACTAAACAAATCTCACCTATATTTTTTAACGTATAAATAAAATTTAAGGAGTTCATAAAAATATTTTGAGGGGGTTCGAGTGTAGATTGGGGTGATTTTGAGTTTATTTCAAGTTTAATATCAATTGACATGACATTCAAGGAAGTTAACTAATAACAATATACTAATAGGATAGAACCTCTATCGATCAACAATAAAAGTTATAAAAAAAAGTTAAAGAATATATTAATATGATAAAAAAAAAATCATTGATCATTCATTTAGTCATTTGTTTGAGTGATTAATTATTAGTTATTAATTATTTAGTCATTTATTTAATCATTTATTTAGTCACTTATCTTTTTCTAACCTTGTGATTTTATCAAATGACCAAATTAGTTATTTATTTAGTTAACTATACTTATAAATTACAAAATATTACAAGAACCTGATCACTTTAGTCACGTGACTAAAGTTTTTAGACTTGTGACTAAATGTTTTAGTTACGTAGTCAATTATTTGCCAAAATTCTACTAGCGTATCCATTGTTATCTTACCCAAGTGTCACCAGTCTGTACATACTCTATCTTTGGCCTTTGTACATAGTTTGTGTCTTGTCCAGGGGCATATCACCTACATAGTGCACAGGTTTGAAAATGAACGAGAGGCATGTCCCTAAGTACATTTTATCCATTGGACTTATCACATATAGGATTGGAGCTAACACTTGTGAATTCTTTACAATCTTGAAAAAATCCTAAAAATTCAATTACGATCTTGAAAAAATCCTAAAAATTCAAATATGATCCTAAAAAAATCCTAAAAATTTAGATACGATCTTGAAAAAATCTTTAAAAAATAAAAATCATAAAATGTCCGGAACAAATCCATAAAAATCATAAAAATATCCTAAACAAATTGCTAAAAATCATAAAATGTCCATAAATAAATCTATAAAAATCATAAGATATCCTAAACAAACCCATAAAAATCATAAAATATCCTAAACAAATCCATAAAAATCATAAAATTTCCTACAATAAATCTATAAAAAACATAAAATGTCCTGAACAAACCCATAAAAATCATAAAATGTCCTTAACAAATCCATATAAATCGTAAAATGTCTTGAAAAAATTGTTAAAAATCATAAAATGTCCTTAAAAAACCACTAAGCATCATAAAATATCCTGAAATAAACCCGAAAATTCCTAAAGTGTCTTGAAGAAATGAGTAACACAAAAACATCAAATATCCTCAAAAACCCTAAAAATCACAAAACCCACCACAAACTTGCAATAAACCTTGTAAATACTCACTATGGATAATCACCCCTTTTGTTTAAACACTCACACTTTCACAGACTATAACTCAAAGCACTACACTTGAATGAAAATCACACTATCTGAGCAATGTGAACCAATAATCAATTCAGCTTGTCACTATCAACCAAACCAACAATCCAAGCTATCACATTGTCAATCTGTCAAATACTCTCTGAAGACCTAAAACACTAAAAAGAAAGTAATAATGGACAAGAATAGTTGTTGGCTCATGTTGTTTACTAAGTGATTTATTTTATTTTATTTTTTCTTCAATCATGTTCCTATGTAACTTGATGATATAAATTGATCTATCAGAGTGGCCAGGATGGTTCATGGTCATCTTTTGTTTTCTGTCTATTGAAATGTACCTTTGAGGGTCTGGGGCATGTATATATGCCTCTGGAAGGATAAGGCTTTTTTTTGTCTATATTGTGCTTGTTTATGCAAAAGGTTTGTGTTTGTGCTCTAGCCCTCTTTGGCCACGATACATTGCATTCCATCTGCTATATCAAAATAAAGCTCCTTAGACATATAGTGCACTTTATGGAATAAAAAGTCCTCACTTCATTCTAACTGATCCTCATCTCATCTCCTCTATCTTCTAACATCCATTTCATCCACCACCATGGTCACATACTCTAATAAACCAAAAGCATTGTAATCTTGCATTCCTACATATGTCAAAAGTCTAGCAAACCCAAAGCAACACATATATGCATAAACATGGCATTCATATCATTTTTGCATTTCATTTGCATTCATTCCATATTATTTTACATTTCATTGGTATTCATTTCATGAGAAAAACATTTGGAAAAAATAAAGATATCATTTCCTAAGCATAACATGTGATAAACCAACAAATGATGTCATCATATAAAGTCCACATAGAAAAGCATAAATGCATCCATATAAAGCATATAGAACATGTGCATAATCCATCTCATATAGTCATCATAACATAGGTAAATCTCATAAATGTCTCAAAAAGTATTAGAGTACATGATCATGGTTTACATCAATCCTAATTGCTCATAGGCATGAACCATGAAAGAGCATACCAAAAAATAAAGGAAGCCCCTGTGCACATGAGTGTGTCCAAGTCAACCAGTATTGTCCCTAGCCTCATGGCCCCTATCTGGCATCAAGGATGATCCCTCCCCTATCTATTGTGGCCCTATCGGTCTCATCACCCCTCCACTACTCTATGTCTAGTGTGTTTATTGAGAGTGAGACCTTGTTTGAAATCTCTCTACCCTTTTCCCTAGTGACACTACCATCTCATAGTGAACCCTCCAACACTGTGTCTTGGCATGCCTTTCTACCATCATCATGGCCAACTCTTGAAATGATGGATCCCTGACACTACTTGCAAAGTCCCACAACTCTTGGATGGCCCTCTCTACTCTCTACACTGTTGTGTCCCTCTTTGTCATAGCCCAATCCCATGTTGTTATTACTTCATCTCTCTTTGCTATAGCCTAGTCTAACCCTAGAGCCCTCTAATCACCTCCATCAACTCTAACTCTAACTGGCTAAGCCCTATTTGTACTAGTACTAGCATCCCCCCAATTCCACCACTAGATCCTCCTCTATATCCATCACTGTAGCATCCATACCTCCATCCTCCTCCTCATCCCCCTTATCATCTTCTCCCCCATAATTACACCCATCCTCACTATCCCCACCCTCCTCATCATCATCTCCCTTATGATCCTCCCCCTCGTCATCATCCTCATCTCTCTCATCATTATCCCCATCCCTCTTATCATCCTCCCCATCATCATCATCCCTTACCTCCTCATGTCTATTATCCTCATCCTCCCCATCCACATCCTCCTCGTCATTCTCCTCTCCATCATGCTTTGCTTGTGGTCTTGTCTATGGTACTAGCACTTTCAGATCTGTCAATGACCTTAGTCAATGATGAGAAAACCACCTATCATACACTGTCATCGTACCTACATCTATCACATATGTTGCTACTCCCCATAACCTAGGCTTTAACTCTTCCAACTATGCATAGGCTACCTATGTTTGGATCAGTGCTCCCCAATCTTTGTTCTCTGCCCTAGATTGAGCAAACAATGCAAGATATGTAAGCACATCCTGCCTCTCACCAAACTATCAACGTACTCACTCTGGAGGGTACATCTTGATCACCAAGTGTCCAATCACTGTGTTCCCTATTAGATAGCACTTTTTGTCTATAGTATGGAAGATGGATCTCATCATCATCCCACCCTAGACAATCTCTATAAGGTCTCCATATGAATTGTGTCATCATGTCCAACTGATGCCTCAAGAACTAGGTGTATCCTAGTGGTCCTTGTGCCAGTATCCCTCTATAGTTGTATGCATAAGGCATGTTCTCCACCAACTCTCTCTCTCTACAAGTAGCCTGAATACAACAATATGCTCATAAGCCCAAATCTACAGCAATTTACTGCCAGTGCTAAATGTCAACCCACCTCTATATGCAATCTAGGAAGATAGTAGTATAACATCCCAAGCATGCAAGGCCCCCATGCAAACATGGTCCCATACACAACCATACTCTCAAACACTTCATCCTATTTAATAGGGAATCCATGCCCTCATCTATCTAGTATCAGTATTCCACCCATGACCTAGCAGATCTCAGCATTAAGACACTCATGTCATGCCACTACTAGCTCTCATTCAATCTCATAATCTTGAATCCCTAACTCTATGTCTCTATAGTCAAACATATGGTGCAATTTTACCCTTCCTGTCCTAGGATCATATATGGCCAACTCCTCATAGATCAGAATCTGGAGGATGTGCCATACATCCTCTAAGGTCATAGTGGCATCTCCCATGGGGAGATGGAATGAACTAGTCTTTGAATGTCATCTCTCTCTCAATGTCATCAACAACCCTTTGTTCCCTCTCACCTCAAGCATGAATGTAATGTGGTATAACCCAAACCTTGCCAAGATCTCCCACTTGTAGTGGTCCTTTGATGACATAAATTCAAGCTCTGTATTTTATGACCCCTCGTGTGCAATAGGGGAAGGTCCTCTTGCATAAACCATATGTTGTCTATCAACCTTCTGTGGCTTTCTACCAAGTCTAACCTTAGTTCAAACCTAGTTTGACTTTGTTTGACCTTATTTTGACTTTTTTTGACTTTTTTAAACATGTTTGACTAGGTTGACCTATGTGTTGAACTCTTTCTAGGATTGTGAATATACCAACCAAGTTCCAGGTAATTTTCAGTTCTTATGCATTGGTTTTAATTTATCTACCTTTTTATCAACTTTGACCCAACTCTAACTTAGGTTTGACTGAGTTTGACTTTTTTGAACATGTTTTACTAGGTTGGCCTATGTTTTGAACTATTTTTTATGGTTGTGAGCATGTAGACCAAGTTTCAGGTCATTCTGAGTTCATTTGCACTCTACATCACTCCTTGTCGGCATTCTATCAGGTGTGACCTAACTCTAACCTAGGTTTGACCATCTTTGACCAAATTTGACCACTTCTTACCATTATTTACCAATTCAACCTATGTTCTAACTTTTTCCTATGGTTTTTGACATGTGTGCCAAGTTTTGGGTTGTTCTAGGCTCATCTTAACCCTTTTTGAAGCTCCAAAGCATCCTAGAGTTTAGTTGGGGCCCCCAACTATGCTCGCTGCACACTTGGATGCATTTTGAGTGTAGTTGAGGCATTTTGATGCCCTAATCTTCCTTTGGGACCTTGGGTGGTCCCTATTTGACCCCTAAGTGATACTCATATGTATGAAAAGCATAAAATATACAAAGGGGGCCTCAATGTACTCATCGGTGATCCTGTGTCTGCCCAATGTCGATAGATATGCACTCATTTTCTATGATGTTGTTCCTTGGGTAACCAATACATTCTTCTTGCTCCAGAGATCTTTCCTCCAACTAAGAGGGTGAAAATGACCTCCAAACTCTCTCCAAGCTCTTTTATATCCTTGTTACTACCTAGATGGAAGTGCAAGAGGCATATTCTATGTTTTTCGTAATGCTTTCTTTTCATGTTTGACCCCATAACTTGCACATTTGAGCTATAATTTTTGATTTGTAAGTTGTTATGGCTTGGTCTTATTGTTATCGACAAATTGACCTATCAATTGCCTTTTTTGGTCAATTTGTCAAGGGGGCACCCATATATACCACCCTTACTAGGGCATGCTTTTATGGCTTTTCATCAGTTTTCTTTAACATAGTGCTCTAAATTAGATTGTATCAAAGAGGGGGAAAATGTAGATGCTCAAATATGGTTCGTGTCTCTCTTTAATCACTTTTTCATACTAACTCTTCCTATTTTCTCATTTCACTAATTATAATCTTTTGGCCAACTTGATTATCATTTGAGCTTATCTCGACAATATCCTTCATCATTCATATCCCCTTTCAAATCAATTGTAGATCACTTCGAAATTGATTCCCATTTTATCCAAAAAAATTGGAATCAACCCAAAACCATTTCAACATCATCAGAATCATCCCAAATCAACTCAAAATCATCTAAAAATAACCTAGAATCATCCCAAATCAACCTTAAATTATCCCAAACCAGCCCTAATAAACCTGAAACATGTTAGCTATCTCAAATCAATCATCATCAGTCAAATCCTAGGCATTGTCATGTCTCTTAGTGCCTTGGAAACCTATCAAATCTTATCAAACCCATCAAATCTAGCCTTAGTACTATCATGTCACTTAGCACTAGGTTCAATCTATTATTCTTATCATCTTATCATTAACATTGTTAAGTCCCTCGATGTCAAATTGTGGCATTATCAAACCAATTTAATAACATTGACAATGTTCGTCGATGTTATTATGATCAACCTTATCAGTCAATTTCAATATTGTGGCACTTACAATGTTCATTAAATGTCACATGTTCTTAATTCACGTCATGTGTCCTTGGCATGTTATCAATCCTAATCAATCAATCAATTTGATCTACCTATCATCATCCTAGTCGATCTGCATAATCATTGCATTTCATCAAAGGTTATTATCACATTTTATTTCATCAAATTGGCCAATCATTTACTAATTAATCCTATAGGATTAGATAACCCATAATCCAATCCTGTGTCATTTTGATCATTTTCATCCGGCATTACTAACTATTCTTGCTAATCAACATTTCTAAATTAATTGATATTTATTAATTAATTGATTCATCTTCACAAACTATGGGAATTCTCAAATTTCCCAAGTCCTATTTTCCACTTCTAATTTCCATTTTACTAATTCCCATTTGTGTGGATATATAAATTTTTAACTCAAATATTCCACCTATTCTTGACACATGGACATGACTTGTCATAGATATTATTCGTACACTTGGCTAAATATGCCATATTTGATATATTTTATTTCATATACATGTCTATAATAAGCCTCCATTGTCATAGATTCTTGGCTACAAGTGGCTTTGAGGTGTCATGTGCACATCATAGATTCTCCTCCACTTTTAGCCATGTTGACTTTCATGCGTCATATAATCCTACAAGGTGGCTTTGAGGTGTCATATTCAAGTCATAAATTCTCCTCCACTTTTAGCCATCTTGACTTTCATGTGTCATATAATCTTATATTTGGCATATTGTGTCATGGTTGTCATAGATATTCTAAGGAATATCATGCCAAGTTTCACATTCCAAGTGACAAGTGTCCATCCTCTGATTCAATTCTCTCCTCTTGTACTTTGGCTATAAATTGAACCATCTTGCTCTCATTTTTTATCCTTAGAATCTCTTATAACCCATTAGGCTTGAAACCATGCTTCTAGTACTCTCAATAACATCATCATAGCATTAGTCTTTTCTTTCAATTGTATAGGCACTATAGGCAATTGGAGCTACATCAAATGGAGAAGAAAGAAGGACATGGGAGCTACAATTTAAGATGGAGTTTCATTTGTTTTATTTCATTTATGCTTCAATTGGTTTTCATTGTAGATTAGAAGGGTTTAGTGTATTTTGATTGAGTTATGTGGTTGCTCATAGTATGCTAGGTTCTAACCCCTTTTTCGGTCCTACAATGTGATACATGTTCTTGATTGGAATTTATTACAAGTAGAGGATAGGCAGCTAGCTTTGGAGCCTGTGTGCATTCTTTAGCAATGGGATTTGACCCTTAGGGGTTGAACCATAGAGAAGGTAAGGGTCCAATGGTACCCTATTGATGAGTCATCAACTACATGTGAGGATGCAATTGGATTACAAGATTTATATTCCTACTTATTTATAGGCTTCCTAGAGTAAGCATAATTCTGGGGGGGGGGGGGAGGGGATGTAGTGTCTATCCCTAGTTTGCTTTTATGATATATTGTCAAATTATTTTAGACAAACTTTCATGGTTATGTGATTTGATTTAATGGTACTTTATTTAGAATTATTTTTTGTTTGTCTAAATGCACTTGATACCATATAGACTATGAGAATAAAGCTCTTTACCACACAATTTTTAAATAATTCTATTGAGTTTCCTTACATGAAGCTTATTAATTCTCTTGTTCATGCTCAACAATGTATTGGAAAAGACTACAAGGAGGAGGAGACTCTCCTTAATTAAGAGCACATTCTTGCTCATGTTTAGGTAAATTTAGTGACCATGGTCTTCCTCTTGCCAATTTTACTGTCCCAATTTATCAACTTCTTATGTTTGTATATGTTTGAATTAGATTATTCTTATCTTTTGTTTTAATATTTAAATCATGAGTTCCTCCTTTCAAAAAATTTCTACTTTTTCATAATATTGTATTTTATTAATAATAAAGGTAAAATACTATAGAGCCATACTTGCAAATTCATCAAAGCCTATTCCAAATGGTTTTTGATGGAAGGCACCCAACTTCTAGTCTTTGTCTCCAACTGAATAATTGATAACTTTCTACAATATGAGTATTCATGCCAATGGGTTTAACATGTCATAGTCCTATTTTTATTACAAAACCAAGGGACCTCTAAAGAAGAACCAGTAGATAGGACTTTATCAAATATCCTACTTGTTATGCATTGCCTTAATCATAGTATCCTTGGGTTCAACTAGAATCAAGAACCCATCTCTATTATCTACCTGAACTTTCTTTTCTTCCTAACAATTATTTCCTTATACCTCCTCTCCACCAAAATATGATGCTTCTCATCTTCCAATGTTTGCAATTAATCCTTTAACATTTTGTCAACTACCTCTTAATTCTTTGATTATGCTCTCCTTTTGTGTCTTTGTGCTCCAAATAAAAAAGGGCTTAAAAGTATGAGTCATTCCTTCCACAAATACTCCTCTATCCTCAACCTGAGTCCTGGTTCCCCCATTTTAATTATTTATACCATTCCTCTAGACTATTAAGGATGTACACACATCCAAAACATTTGCAAGGGCTCCTCTTGTGTTCCACTAAAAACACCCCATACCAAAAACACTAAGGAAATGTCCACAATCATCTTGAACTCATAATCTATCATCACAATCTCTTCACCAATAACTATCTTAAAAGTGTGCAACTAGTTAAACGTATGCAAGGGAAGTTCACTTCCATATCACTCTTATGCTATGAAACTTAACCATCTAGATGAAGAGCACAACTTGAATGAATTTTGATTACCATTTGTCTTTCCTTTAACATAACTTTATCATCCATCCCCTAACCTAGAGGTTTCCAACTCAAATTCAAAGTCATTTAATAGTTTCATCACCTTTGGTCAATCAATGCATTATAAATACAAATTTTCTCAAGATCTTCCATATTTACAATGTATCTTCATATTATTCAATGCCTTATGGCTTCATCATTAAATTACCATCTCTTTATTAATATTAAATATCAATGTGAAAAAAGGAGTTGAATTGGCCCATGTGTTAATGACTACAATAGAAAGGCAGGAAAGGCCTCTCAATTGAAATTGAAATTTGACAACTAGCTTATGATATGTGAGGATGTTAGCACATCCATAAACCATGAGCCAACTCTATTGATGCATGTCTTTTTGGTTCCCAAAATGACAAGTTTATGCTCTACAAGCTACCAACACACTTCACACAAAATTCTAAGTGAAAACAAACTCAAATGCTCAAATTACTTGAAGGGTTGGACCAACTAACAAGGACCTAAATTCCCTCTCCATGTTAGGCTCTACAAGACTTAGGTAGGTGCAGGTTAGATTTACAAAATAACCAATGCCAAATATAAATTTGAATCTAAACAAAGTATATCATCACACATGAAGAGAGATACTAGGCGGAGGATAATCACCCATTAAACTTCAATCTTTATGGAGCATGGGATGCAAAACCATAATGAAAAATAACATAAAAGTAAAGCAAGATCTAGTATTTGATTTATATTTTTAGCAAGACCACATAATGAAACAATAAAACAAAATGTAAAGATTCAACAACTAAGATCAATACTTAATCACCATTGGGTATTGGAATCATGAGAAATAGAACCAGTTACATAACATATTTCAAACAATATCTTATTGATCTAAGCAATGTTTCCTTACAACATTCTTTAAAAATATTCCTATTCAACCTACTTATCATAATCCAAGCATAACTCAACCAATATGTGTTCTTCATAAAGCATTTAATTGATTCCTTGAATCAAGCACAAATAAGGAAACACATATCTCATAACAAGACACTGAATCACACAATTCTTTTATTTATTTACTTGAAACTTGGTTGAATAATACATTAGAGAGATTTGAATAAGAATATTTTAATTCATTGAAATTATTGAGCTACATCTGATATACAAAGAAAATATGACTCATAAATACAAAGTCCTATAATAGACTCAATATTGATCTATTAAATCTTCTCATGGAAAAATTTACAAATGTTTCTCATTACAATCTTGCTGGAACTTGGAATCGAAGAGTTGGAATTTTTCCAAAGTTTGGTACCAAACCTAGAGAAAGAGGAAAAAATAGAAGAAATAGAAGACAAGAGTAATCCAGATCTGATTTCATCTTGTCATATGTCCTTTTGATTCTTCCTCCATCTAAAGAAGAAAATCCTCCTCTTTCATCTCTCAACAACTAAAAAGAGAATCTTCATCATTAGTATTGAAACAAAATCCAAACATGCCCAAAATTATGAAGAAAAACCACTAAACTACCCCTAAAATATATGATAAAAGGCACAAGAAAAGATCCAACAATAGAAGAATACAAATAGAAGAAACCAAACCAATTTTGGAGGAAACCCAAAAGATGGATCTATACAAAAAATCTCCAAAATGCTCCAAATCCATGACTAAATATCTTCATGTAGCCTTTGTTTCTCTCTTTACTATAGCCAAATATCTTCTTGGTAAAACATAAAAAGAAGCACTTTTACCTTTGCTTTAATATTGTCATTCCTTTTCCCTTTTAATATTATAATGTATGCCTTTATTTTAAAATTTCACATTAAGTGCAACTAAATAATTCATTTAGTATTTGATACATCCAAGCTCTCCCAATATATTAATCTATGAATATTATACATTTTTCGATTTAAATGTAGTCCTTATACATTATTTTATCCCTTATATAATTATGCACATACTTTACTATATAGATTTAAATACTTATTTAAATATGCAAGCCTTAGAAATATTTTCCTTTACTTTAATTTATGCAGACCACAACTTTGTTTACTCTACGTGTGCAACCTATAATATCTTACCTTATATCTCATGTAGATCCCACCATTCATATTTATATAGTCTTCATTTAATACTTCCAACAAGGTTATACATTTTTCCTTTATTTCTTATTAGATATGCACATTCACCTAGGATATATTATTTTTTAATTACCTTAAGAGGCCCTTCAAATTTGTTTTCCCTCTTTTTTTTTTCTTATCCAACCTTTGGTCAGTTCCCATTAGTGACATATGGAATATTGTGATTTGTTGTTTAGTACACGTGCACTTTGTCAACTTTCCATCTCATTATCCTATCCAATCATCAACCCTACCTAGCTTACCTACCATGTGTCACCATTTGATTCATTTCTAGATCCTAGTCATTTACACATAGTTGTCTAACTCCCTTGGCCACCAACAACAAATTCATGGTCTCATATTCTTGTGATTGTTAACATCCAAGCATAATTGATCATGATAATATGATGACAATCTAATCCTACTCAACAATTAATGAGGGCCCCAGAAGTTACTTACATGTCATGCCATGTATTGTTGCCTAAATGGCATGTCTATCACACCTTAGCTACCATCAACCAACCATGTTGTCACCTTGTTGGTCCCATTGTGCCACATGTCAACTAGGTCCTACCAATAATGATGAGAATGCAAGAAGTTGTTATGTGTTGATTACATCCATCTTATTACCTCAAACTATGTGTCACATGATGTGCCCTCATTTATTTCCAAATCTACATTAGTCATTGCATCATCACTAGGTTGGCCTTCTATGTCATCACATTCATCACCATGGGCATTCAAAATATACTTAATCCATGTGGGTCTCACTCACAAGCACTCATCCATGTCCTAAGTAAATCCCTTAGACAACAAACTATTCTACATAGGTGGATCAAAATGTTTGTAAACTTCATCGAAAAATGGATATGGGAAAATGCCCCTTTGTATTTTCCTCATGAATAACCCTATCATCTCTGCATATTGGCATAGACCAATCTAAAATAATATTTCCCAAGAAATAAGGCATCAAAACATCACCCTCATCCTTAATTGTGCAAGGAGAATGCTTGGCAAGCCACCATTGACATGTACATGGCTCCCCATTCAAACATGTGCCTCCCTTTTTAGACTTCATGGCAACCCTCTTTTTAATCATGAAATTATTGATTTTGCACTTCTTAGAGGTGGCTCCACATTTTATCTGCTCATTAACTAAGCACATCTCTACCATTTACTTGGAATTTTCTACTGTTAGAGACCCACACTTCAACACCATAAAATAGCTTCCACTTCCAACACATGGACTATTTAATTTTGTGGGTATCACTCTATTATAGCACTAAATAATGCCCCCTTTTTTGCCACCTACCAAGAGGTTTTCCAAATCATTATTGACTCTCCTCCTAACTTCATCGAGGTATTTTCTTGATCGTAATCTCAAGACATCAAGAAATATGTCATCCAATTTACAAGAACACAATACATCAAATAGGAAAATGACACTCCAATATTTCTAGCATAGACCCCCCTTTAGTTATTTTTGCCAAGACAACATAAAACTCTCCATTCCAAGCAAGCGATAACAAGCAATAATGATATTTTAGCACCTTTAATCATGCCAACAAATAGGCCACACAAGGAGTGTGGATCCCACTTCCAAATGGGCCTTTGCATAAAGGAAAATGTCCTTTTCCTTTTATTTCAATGTCAAAATAAATGGTATAAAATGACACACATATGGCCTCCATTTGACTCAAATAACCTCTACAAAATTTTATTTCCCACTTGAAAACAATACCCATGACACATTGTTGATATGGCATTAACACTTTTTTGTAACCAAACTCTAGTACATGGTCTTCCTCCAACATTTTGAATGTTATTTCCTGTATCATAATTCTTATGAAAAGATAACACTTCCTCGATTTCATACTCACACATGTCATCAACATCATATTCTAAAACTCAACACAATATGTTGTGTTTACATATTCTTCAAACAATAGATTAGAAACCACATGAATTTTCCTATCATAAAATTTATGACAAAGAGTTGGTTGATTAGTAGATAGATCCTCATGAAATAGTGCATGGTGGAACTCATAAAAAATATCATTAAGTTCCTTGTCATTATTATCTTGAGAAGAAGAAAAATCAGATTTCAAACTACAACAAGATTCAACATTCTCATCTATTACACATGTAGCATCAATATCACTATTAACATTGTTTTTCTCAAGAAAGCTAGTAGTGACTTGCCACCAATCTTCAATTTCCTCAATACTACACAATTATCCATAATCATTTAAACAAAATGAATTTTGAAGGTGTGAAATGTTTGATGTAGGAAGTGCATTATGCAATGGTACAACTAAGAAATACTTATTTGCAACTTCACCTTTTATTTCATTCTCACAACTTGATGACAAACCACTTTCAAAGACTTCAACAAAAAATTGATTTGATCTATACAAAAATGGAATAGTATTTTTAGAACTTTGTCAGATGTCCATACCTTCATTTGTTAAACAATTTTCAATCTTACTACTACTTTATGCTTCCCATGATGCATCTAATTTATACAAACCTACACACTCAATGTTATCATTGTCATTCAAAACACAACTTTCACCCTCATCCTCTTCATAGGATTGTGAGAAGTAATTTGCAACTTCATGATTTGAAACATCATTAAATTCATTACATTGAGAATGAAATATATTTGCTGGTGTAACTTCATGAATTAAAAACTCATTAATACATGATCAAAGGATGGGAACATTCTGGTGGGTAATCAAAGAATGGAGGTTACTAAGGACATCATTGTGGAAGCTATGCGCCTTGACACAAAGGGTATCAACTTTTATAGAGATAGGAAGCTTCCAGATTGAGCTATGGAGGAATTTTTAGAAACAACAAAGGAACAAAATATATTGGTTAAAATTGTTAATTCTTATGTTAGCCTTGGTTCTATATCTCACCCCTAGAGGTTTGTCATGTTTATTGTTATTGAATACTTAACTTTGGATGGTCACTTTACTAAGATATTTGGGTACCATTTTATGTCGGTAAACCATTTTAGGCATAGGTTTAGGCTTAATCTTCCCTTCTACCTCAAGAAATCATTGGGTATTACAATTTTCGCTATTTAGAATGATCCTGAGGGTGACCATGCTTGTCACAAGGGTTTAATGGTGCTATTTATGAACTTTCTTAAATCCAAAAAAGTGGATAGACCCCATTTTAGCAAGAAAACTATGGAATGTGAGATGGAAAGGAGTGAAAAGGATGAGGGCTTTGATGAAGACATGGAGGATGAGATTGTAGAGATTGAGGTTAAGAAGAGGAAAAAGCTTGAGCCTAGTAGCTCATCTAGGAAGAAAAGGAAGATTAAGGAGATTGATTTTGAATTGGATACAGATTCTGAAGAGGAGTTGGAAGAGGGGAATGGGAAAAGTGGTATTGGTGGTAAGGTCTCTAAAAAAAAGGGGAAAAATATGGATAGGTTTTCAAGCATACCTTTTGATGATGAACCTTTGATTAAGAGGATGGAGTGTAAAGGAAAAAATGCACTTCGTCAAGGGAAGGTGTATGCAAAAGGGCTTGAGGAGACTGATTATGAAAGAGACATTGTTGGTGGGGATGAGGATGACCTTACTCATAACAAGGGAAATGATGACCAGGAGTTTTTGAAAGGGATCTTTGGCAATCTAGGGCTTACAAAGAAGGACATTAGTAGTTTGTAGCAGCAAATGCAGGACAGTGTAAGAGAATTGACCAGCTCAGCAAAACTACTAGATGGGAGAGAACTTTGGGACAACATGTTAATAAACTTTATGAGGTGATTGGTAACATTGAAGAGGTTAAGAATCTAATGAAATGTGTCCACCCCTCAAATCCAAAAATAAAGCTCTAGATTAGCTGATTAAAGATTTCCAAAAAAAGTTGGATTATCTAGATAATAGAGTGGGCAATATGGAGAAGACAGTTAAGAAACTTGTGAATTAAAATTATTCTATTTCGAAGACTGTGGTAGGAAACATTAACACTCTCCTAAATAAATTTGAACAAGGGAAAGCTCAAGACTTCAAGGAGGTGAAAGATGACCAAAGACCTAGCAAGCACACTAGGGCTAACTTGAAAAAGACAGAGGGTGTCAAAGCCAAAGAAATGGATGATCTGAAGGCCTCTATAGATAACATGAATATCCTTGTAGACCAGGAAGTAGATCTACTTAAGATCCTATATCTAGTTTTGTGTGCTCTTTTTGCTTTCTTTTTGTTGTCTTTTCCAACTCGTTGTTTTTAGCTACTTGTTTTAGCTTGTTTTGTTGTTCGTGTCGACACATAGTTCTTCTAGGTTTCTTAGTTTTTATTTTCTTGCTACTTTGTAAAAGGTTTCAAGTCCTTTAAAACCTATTTTTACTTAATCAAAACATTAGGAATAATGAAAGTTTGCAAAAAGCAATCTTTATTCACATTTAAATCAAATTTTAAAGCTAAATTAGAAAATATAGCAGAGATGTTCACATGTTTATCTAAAATTGAATTCCTCATTTTACATTCCTCTTTATTTTCAAATGCACCTTGCAAGTGAAAAATTGTGGAAAAATGACCTCTCATTATTCCATACTTCATACTGTTTTTAGTATCCATACTATCATAAAAATTTGATGCAAAGTCTTTGGCTCTTTATTAATAAGTAACACATTTTTCCATCAAATGCATCCAAGTAAATAATTAAACATACTTATTCATTAGGTCTACAATTTTCAAGGATATCACTTAAAGCTTTAGCAAACCTAGTATTAAATTGTGGACTTAACTCATCAACTTCAAACTTAATTCCAATTAAATTAAATAATCCATTAGTTATGCTTACACTTTCACCAAATTGTTCCATGAAGGCTGCATACAATTCATTCCATGAAGAAACAGAGCTTGTTGGTAAAAAAATAGTCCCTAATATCTTCCTTTATAGTTTGCACAAGTAATTTCATCTATGCATCTTCATGAAAATCAAGTTAGCAAATATTTGCAAAAGGTTGATTGTTGATTATGATTGTTTCCCATCAAATTTTGGTAAATTCTTTCTAATATCATGAGGAATAGCATTTGGGAAGCTTTTGATACCATCAAAACAAAATGACTCATATCTCTTGATAAAGAATGATCTATATGAACTACTTATGGGTTGCATAGTTGGTGGAAAGAAATTTGACATTCCTTAATAAATTGACACTTATCCGCTCACAAAAATTTTAGATCTAAGACTTTCAGCACAATACATATACTTATCTATTGAAGTAATTATCAACATACTTCTCAATCCATCAAATAAGATGAAAACTAAACCAATGAAGTATGTGGAGAACTTACTATTAATTTTCATCCTTAATGCCTAAAACCATTTAATGGAGAACTATTTTGTAGTAAGAATTTCCATGAAATCAAAATGCTCATTAAAATAGATGTATCATGATATTAAGATGGTTACAACTTACTTGTCTTCTGGAAAAAAATATAGGCCCGAAATCTCATCAAATTTTGATATGAATTATATCATATATTCACCACCTCTTTGAAGAGGACATCAATTTACAAGATGTGACTTCACAATTTAGTACTTCTTTCAATCAGCACATCATAAAACATTAGACTCATTAAAAATCACTACAAATTATTTCTTCCTTAGCCAGGAAATACTCAACAAAAGCTTCAAATCTACTCTCCAAAGTATTACTAGAATTTTATCACAATGTCATTTCTATAGTGCACTGGTACAAAGATCTTTCTTTGGAGCCACCACTCACACTTGGTGAGAACAAGATTGAAGAACTTTAAGTATGATACAAACTTAACCAAATTTATAGCAAGTACACAACAAGATTTTCAAGCTACTTTTAGAGATTTGCACAATTAACAAGGCTACAAACATTACAATTCTTGACTCTCTAATGGAAACAAGAGTTGAGATCACACTTAACCACATAAGGAAACACTCGCTACTTATGTTTTTAACACAAAATTATAAAAAAATTGCAAGGTTACTACTCTCATGGAAAGGAAACAACTAGGAAATAGGGATTCTTGACAAGGGCTTAACCACCTCCTATGTACTATAATGTGAGTGGTTGTGTTGAGCATTGATAGATCAGTCTTTTGGTACAACAAAAACCCCATTCTAACAAGTGGTATCAGAGCTTGGTCACAGGTTTGAATCCTTAGACCCTCGAGTAACGCTGAGGGGTAGATTGTTGGAAATTTGTTCAATGTTCCCCTTGGGATTCTCAACAAGGGCTAACTACCTCCTATGTACTATAAGTTGAGTGGTTGTATCAAGCATTGATATATCAGTCTTTGGTGCAACGACAACCCCATTCTAACACAAGGGAATGAAAGATTTACCAAAAACCTTACTATTGCAAGCAATTGCTTCTAGATTTTCCTAGTAGAGTCTCTATTTTTTCAATTCTCAAAATGGTAGGTTTATGATCTATAAGCTACCAAAACACTTTACATAAATTCTAAGGAGAAATCTAACTCTAATGTGCAAATTCCTTGAAGGGTTGGACCAACTAACTAGGACATAAAATCCTTCTACACTTTAGGCTCTCTAAAACCTAGGCAGGTGAACTTTAGATTCACAAAATAACTAGTGTTAAAAATAAATAAAAATTTAAACAAAGAAGATCATCTCATATTAAGGCATCAAACATGAATAGAGATACTAGGTGGAGGTTAATCACCCATTTAACTTCAATCTTCATGGAGCATGAGACATAGAACCACAACACCAAACAACATAAAAGTAAAGGTGGATCTCATATTTGATTTAAATTTGCAGCAAGACCACATCATGAAAAACAAAGTCAAATGTAAAACTTCCATATCTAAGATCATTCCTTACCACCATTGGGTATTAGAGTCATGAGAAATAGAATAACTTGCACACAAAAATTTAAACAATAGTTTGCACACATAGAGTAAATAAAGTTTATATCATAAAGTCAGACCATAAACTTTATTTACTCTATGTGTGCAACCTATAATTTCTTGCAACCTATAGTCTATATCTAATAGTTCAAGCATGACTGTACATTTTTCCTTTATTTCTTATGAGATCTACAAGTTCACCTACGATATATTATTTTTTAGTTACCTTGGGAGTCCCTTAAAATTTGGTTCCCCTTCCATTTTCTCTACATAGTTAACCCCTAGTCAATGCCCATTAGTGTCATGTGGTAGATTTTGATTCACCCCTCAATACACGTGCATTTTTTCATCTTGTCATCTCACCATCTCATCTAATCAACAAACCTACCTAGTTGACTTACAATGTGTCACCATTTGATTTTCTCATGGAACCTAGTCATCGCCACACAATTGTCTAACTCACCTAGTCCCCCATGCCACATGGTGCAATCTTGTATTTTGGAAATCCTTAATTTCTAATCATGTTTAATTATGAGAACATGACAACCATCCAATCTTGTTCAATAGTTAATGAGGGCCCTATGAGTTGCTCACATGTCATTTCACCATTTGAATGGCTTGTCTATCACACTTTAGCTAACAACAATTTGCCACATTAACACCCTATTAGTCCCACTGTGCCACATGAAATATTTTTTCATTCTTTTGATGACATCAATTAGGTCCCACTAATGATCACAAGAATGCAAGAAGTTGTCACGTGTTAGCCTCGGCCATCTTATCTCCTCAAACTTTGTGCCACATGGTGTGTCCTCATTCATTATTAGATTTTCATCAATTATCACATCATGACTAGATTGGTTTACAATGTCATCACATCGTTATCATGGGCATTCAAAATATACTTAATTTACATCCAAATGGCCTTGCGGGCCCCACTAATAAGCACTCCATATCATAAGGCAACTCCTTAGATAACTAACCATTGTGCTTAGTTACATAAAAATGTTTGGAAACTTCATCGAACAATGGACGTGGGACTAACCCCTTTTTATTTTCCTCATGAATAACACAATCTAAAATATTTTTTCCCACGAAATGTTGTGTCAAAACATCACCCTCATCCTTGACTATGTGGGGAGAATTTTTGGTGAATTGTCATTAACACATATAGGGCTCCCCATTCAAACACATGCCTCTCTATTTAGACTTTATCACATCCCCCCTTTTAATCATGGCATTCCTAATTTTGTACTTCTCCAAAGGTGGCTCCCCATTTCATAGACTCGTTGACTGATCACATCTCTTCCATCTACTTGGTATTCACTATCATTAGTGCACCACACTTAAACACCATAAAAAAATTCCCAATGCCAACACATGGGCTAGAAACCTCTACTATTGTGGGTATCACTCTATTATAGCGTCAAACAATGCCTCCCTTTTTGCCACTTGCTAAAAGGTCTTCCAAATCATCATTAACTCTCCTCCTAACTTCATCATGGAATTTTCTTGACTATGACCTCAAGACATAAAGAAGGATTCCATCCACTTTAAAAGATCACAATACATTAGTTAGGAAAATGATGCTCCAATATTGCTAGTGTGAACCCCCCTTCATTCATTATTCACACAACAACATAACACTCTAGATTCCATACAAGCACTAAAAAGAAACAACAAAATTTGAGTGCCCTCAATCATACCAACCAATAGGCTACACAAGGAGTGTGGGTCTTCCCTTACAAATGAGCCTCTACATAAAGGAAAACACCCTGCTCCTTTTATTTCAATGCCAAAATCATTGGCGAAGAATGAGACACACATGGCCTCCATTTGACTCAGATGCCCTCTGCAAAATGTTATTGATCACTTAAAGGAAACACCCATGGGGCCTTTTTTGATATGGTATTAATGCCTTTTTTCAACCAAACTCTAGTGCATGAACCTCCTCTAACATTTGGACTATTATGCCTATACCATAATTATTGTGAAAACCTAACACTTCCTTGGTTTCATCAATAGTGTTATTTGTAGTGACTTAGAAACTTTCCTTCACATCTTAAATTTCTTCATCATGTTTTTTAGAAACTAATCGCCCCTCTAAAAATTATAATCAAATTGGTCAATTCTATCATAAACTAATTTGAGATTCAACAAAAATTTGCAAAGTGATGCAAAATGGTAATTGTCCCTCTTTTATAGCTCTAAAAACTGACAAAAACACTTAATTGTATCCTAGCAATCGGTGAGCCCACTCTTTGGTCCACAAACACCAATTCTTTAAGAAGGCACTTCATGTGTTAATCTCATATTAGTTTTGACATATGAGTGACAATATACTTAAGTCATTTACTTAGTTCATGCTGAACAAGTAATATATGTCAAGCATAAGTTGTCAGATAGTATATGCCAAGCGATAGATATTTAGTGTGAGCTAAGTAACTAGTAAGTGTCAAATAGATGGTATGTGTCAAGCTATTCAAATGTTGAGTGATCAATGTATGCCAAGTCATTTAGAGGCCAATTTACGGCATTGAAGTTGTAGTTGATGCCAAGCATCAAGGACTTCAAATGTCAAGTTACACAGTTTTGACATAGTTATTTGTAATGGCACGAACTTCTATGTAAACCATTTTTGGGCCAACTTAAGGATTGTTTTACGATCTTTGATGATAAGGATGAATCTTAATTGTGAATCCCTATGCATTACATGCATCCAATTAGAAAAAGGGAAGGTTTAAGTGACAATATGGGTGAATCACTACCGTTGATTCATATGTGACCCTAAGTCATCTAGGTCTTCTTAAGGAAGACAAACCCTAAACTTTTTGTGGAATACTTAAGGAGAATTGAAGTGAGTTTGCATGAGCAAAAATAGAGCATTCATGGTGATTAAGGTGTTATGAATTGAGTTACATTATAGAATCAATTAAAGGAGAAGAATAGAGGAAAGGAATCAGAGGATAGCAGAGATACATTTGATTAGAAAGGATCAAGTACACATCATTATAGAGGTGATCTGGCATCAAGTAACAAAGTGCTAACTGAAGGATCATTGTTGAGACATTTTAATAGGTGAATCAGTTAAATCTCTTAACAAAGTAGTCTTACCATGCTGTTGTAAATCCTTTAATAGGGTGCTTGCTTCATTGTAAGTTAAATTCCTTTTACCAGACACACTTTTAGTAGGCTTCTTAAATCCTTTAACAAGGTGAGATCTAACAATCTTGTAAGTCTTTAACAGGACAAACCTTTCACAGGGTAGATCATGTTTCATGGTCAAACATTGTAACCTTCATCCGATACACTTTATTACTATAGTAGTGAAGATTTGTGGGTGTCATCCCCATCCCAGTTTTACCTTATCCTTGGAGGGTTTCTAGGTAACCAAATATCTTGTGTCATACATGTGTTGAATATCTTACTTTCATGCTATGGATGTATATGCTTAAATTGGTATTTCATATGCATAGATTGTGAGATGGATGTGTGGTGAATAGTTTTAGAGGTTGAAAGTTTTAAGTGTTGATTCACCCCCCACCCTCCCCCCTAGGAGTTTACTTCCCTATTGTATTTCCAACAATTAGTATCAGAGTTGAGTTCTCTAGTAAGTAGAACTTTGCAGCTTTTAGGAAAGATCTTGGAGATGGAAGTCTACATATTGGGAAAGACTATTGAGAACTAGAAGATTGAAATACAAATTTCCTTACATCAACTAAATGAAGAAAGAAATGCTTTGAAGATATTAATAAAGAGATGGAAGGAAATTGCTATTAAAGAGAATGACACACAATATCAAGAGATTGACACTACTAAATTATTTACTAATGAAAATACAAATGAATTAAATACAACAGATGCAGATATGATGGAAAAGAATGGAACCCTAACTAAAGAGGTCAAAAATCTCAAAAGAGAATAAGATGTCAAATCAGTATTACTATGTGAGGTGACCAAGCAAAAAAAGAAAGCTGAAGAGGATAGAGTCATGGTTGAAGATGAAAAAAGGATTTTAACTAATAGACTGGAAGAGAAAAGATCAAAAGTAACTAGGATTGATAACATGCAATTGGAAACTTTGGGTTAAATGATGATTGCAAATCATGAACTGAATGCAAAGGTTATTGAGATCACAACACTAAAGTTGCTGAATGAACAACTGAGAAATGATCTAAAAAGAGAAAAGGAGTTTGCTAATAGTTTCAACAAACCTAATGAAGCCATCAAGTACTTTGAACAATTGATGAGATCCCCTAGATCCAATAGTGAAACTTCTAGATTGGGTTACACTAATACTGAAGAAGGAGAATCATCCAAAAGTGGCGAAGAAAGAAGTAACAAAGGTAAGAACTCCAAACCTACTTTTCATAATTGTGGTAAGATAGGTCATATTGTTAATGTTTACAAGAGCAAGACTACAAATTAGAATCCTAAGTAGAAGTTCATGGATCATTGCCAAAAATGCAATAAACAAGGACATCAAGCACATGAATGCAAAACCAAGACCATAAGCACACAAAGATTTGAAGGATACTGCTATAACTATCAAAACTATGGACATAGAGCATATGAGTGCAGGTCCAAGCCAAAATGGTCATCAAGCAAGCAAACAAAGGTAAAGCACAATGAAAACTATTATAATTGGGATTATAATGCAAGGTATAGTTGTCACTACTATCAAGAGTATGGACATTTTTCTAAAAATTGCATAAGAACACATTTCAAAAGTGACTACAGTAGATAGTTGAGTCAAACCACATGTTTTAGCTATTTGAAGATTGGTCACATAAGTAGGAATCATCCAACAAGGTCAAAGGCACCAAGAAATGAATTCAAAAAAGGCAAAGGAAAGAAAAATGTTGAGAATGTCAGAGATGAAATGGACAAGACATGGAAGAGAAATGAAGATTATAACACATCAAGTGTAGATGGGATCACTTCACCCAATAGGTCAGGTGATCACACCTCCGCAAATTAAGAAATCAAGAGGTATGTGGGACTAATATTTAAAATGATATACTATACATTAGTTCTAATGATTTAGTTCTAAAAAGATTACATATGCATGAATAAATATGCAAAGTGTTGTTAAGAATCAAGAATAGATCTTTATGTTTTGTTAGTTTTCATGTTACTATCGAGCACGAAAATTTTCACTATGGTTGTTGAGTGCAATGTTAGTTGATGTTGAGCTATAAAATTTGTTAATTTTGACTAAGCTCATCATGGTTGCTGAGTGGAAAGGAAACTTCATGGAAGCCGAGTGAGTGAAAATCTTTACTAAAGCCAAGCTTACAACTGTGTAAGCACTAAGCATTAATTGCAAGGTTTTGAGGTCTATATGATCAATTTCTACTCATTTGACATCATTTGAATTTGAAGGAGAGCACAAAGAGTGTAAGACAATTTGGAAGAGATCATACCAACATTTGCAAGCCAAGTTTAACAGTCACTCAACACCATCACAATAGATTCACAAAGGTATTTATCATGTGCCAAGCTACATAGTTTGAATGTTTGCAAACCCTAGTTTACATTATGGCATTTAGTTCTTCGGTTTCTAAGGTTAAAGAGGGTAAATAATTTTTGAGATAAGAAACAAGATTAGACAACCAAACTTTAGAGCCATATCTAATATTGCTTACAAGCAAGATCCATCCAGTGCGTTTCGATAATACCACCTTGAGTTTTGATGATTCAAGATGTAAGTTGTTATACATGCAAGGTGGGTAGAATAGGAGACATAGAGATTAGGGAAACCTATGGAAAATTATGTGAAAATAGAGCATTGAAGGATGAATTCAAAATTGTAGAGAGAAAAGGGTTGACCCATGCCCTAGATTTTCCAAATGTTTTTAAGACTAAATGGATTAAGATAGTTTTGAGTAGAATTCATTATAATTATAAATGGTTGGATAATGGGCTGGTGAAGATCACCAAGAAAATTGTACATAGAGTAACTAGGTATCCAACACTTGACCGACCTAAAACCATGAGAAGCGAATCTAAAGAGGTCATGGAGAAGAATACATGGGTAATGTGGAACAAACAAGGCATGATAATTGATACTATCTCAGGTCCTCTAATTTCATTTGTAGTGAGGATAATAGCACATAAATTCTACCAATCTAGCAGGCTCAATAGTGTACCATGTATTGCTATTGACATGGGCTATAAGATAGTCAAGAAGGATCATACCTATGACCTTGTCGAGTTGCAGATGTAACAACTGTCATAAAATTTGGAGTTATAAGGAAGACCGAAAGTGCCCAATGTAAATTTGGCTCAATTCTTGTATGTATATTCTTTTATGTATCGAATACATTCCCCACATTGGTAAAGTCTCCTAGAAAACAAACAGATCTATTGCAGTGCAGATAGGTGAGTTTATTGAGCAACTTGGGAACAATTTTGAGTCAATAATGGCTAGCTATTTTGAGGACTTCAAGCAATCAATGAAGAAGAGACTAAGGATACCAGTTTCACTAGTTGAGAAACATTTCAATGATGTTTTCTTTCTAGTTGATATCGACTATACATATGTTCAAGTTTTTGTTCGTAGTTAAGGTCGCTAAGGCCACTAGGCTATGAAATCAATGTTGATGAAGCCTCTACAGCAATAACATCATTACTTGCAGCAGATGTAGATGCTAAGGCTACTACCTTTGGAAACTATGACATGGCCAAATCAAATATAACTATGGATTTAAAGACTACCTTAGTTATTAGGAAGAAGAACAAAATTGTTAAGAAGATAAAGCAAAAATTTGGTGGAGTAGATGAAGAAGAAGAAGAAGAGGAACATGATGAAGAAGAAGAAAACATACCTATTCAACCACCATTGACCTTGACTTAAGGTTAAGGAGAAGATCAAATAGAAGAAGTGAAATTGAAGAAGGTGTTGAGGGAGAAGAAGCCAATGAAGCACCCGAGCAAAAGAAGAGGAAAGCTAAGACATCGACTGCTAGAAAACCAAGGAAGGTTGCAAAACCTAAGCCTACAATTCCCTCTACAAGAGCAAGCACAAGGGCTACTACAAAGAAGGATCAAGAAACAGTCAAGCCAAAAGAGAAGAGAGCTAGACAAATTAGCAATGAAGAGGAGCCTGAGAAGAGATCAAGGAGAAAATACATAGCTCTAACTAAATCTGATGACAACAACCAATTTGAAGTGGTAAGTCTTCATTCTTCTTCAAATTTATAAAATATATGTGTGAATATAAGGAACTATATTGATTTATCTAGTCTCTCACATATTAAATTTGATACACTTGGGAAATTTGAGATGAACCAAGTAGAGGAGTCAATTTATGCCATGATGGCAACATTTAAACAAACTCAAAATGAGATTGCCAACTCTCTACCAAAGGAATTATCTGATAGAGTTGAGTAGAAATGGCAATATAGTCTAAATGTAGAGAGACAAATTAGAGAGACTACACTTACCAAAGTGATTCCAGAACTAGATAGAGAAAGAATGGCCAAGACATTGAAGAAGCATACTAGAAAATTTGCACCAAAATACAAGGCATTCAACATATTACGGAACAAGGTTGAGGATATTGTACAAAAGACCACTTTGATTTGGAAATCACTATATGGTTTGACAACACCCAAGGCAATAATGCAAGCACTTATTGAGGTAGGTGAGGACAAAGAATAGCAACAACAGGTAACTAAGGTAATCACAGTTGACATTGAGATAGTTACACAAGAGGAAGGCACTGAAACAAATGAAGATACACAGGCACCAACTGAGGATGAGCAATAGATAGAATAGAGTGTACCAAATACACTAGTGTTATGCTAGTCCTCCACATGAGGTGAATATAGAAAGTGATACTGTAAAGATTAAGGATGTTTATAACACTATCACTCTGAAAATCAATCCCTTGGTAGAGGATGACTTAAAGAAGATACTAGTAGAATCCACTACCCAAGCCAAACTTTGTAAAAATCCTGTATTGGTGAGTGTTGATGAAATTGAGAAGGTAGATAAGGTATCTACAGGGGAGGAAGTATTAACTAAAGAGACATCTACAGGCCCTCCTCAATTCACATTAATGCAATCTACATCACCCATTATTGTATATCAAAGGAAGGAGACAAAAACTTCCACTGTCAGTGCATTGATGTAGGGTACTCCAGTCTTAGTTAATATATAGGAAAATGAAAATGACAAGGGTGAGATAGTTGAAGAGCACAAAGATGAGACTAAAAAGACTAAATAAACTCAAGTTCAAATATGTCAGGTAGATACTCCTACACCTACAACAAAAGAGCAAGGTGCATCTATGAATATAGAGAAGGAAAAGGAGCTAGGTATTACTACCAAACCTAAGGAGAAATTAGCAATATAGACATTGGTAACTTTACTAGAAACTGCTACTCCTCCTAGCCAAGCTCGTCATAGGCCAAGTATAGAAGCTATACCACTACAATCATTGTGGCCAAATCCAAGCACATCTAAGGTAGATGAAGTCACATCATTTGTTAATGTGAACTTGGATGAAGTGATTGAGTTGCTCAATTTTGATTATGAAACTATCACAATTGAGAAGATGGGCATACTATAGGATGTTCTTTCAAAGAAGAAGAATCAAGAACTAATCAGACATGAGCATAGGCAAAAACAAGTTTTGATAGATATCAAGGATATTTTTCTTGATGTGTTTTGTCTGCTAGCACAAGAAGCAACAAAGTCGATCTTAGAGTAGCTAACCAACTTAGTGGGGAAGCTAAATGACATAGACCTTGATTCAAATGTAAAACTACTTGAATGGTCTGAAAGGAATTTTCAACATAAATTTGATGAAAATATATTAAGTGCTATTGCACTATCATAGGTTGAGTTAGCAACCAAAATTGATAGTGTGAAGAAGGTACTAGAGAACATCTTCTCTTTGTACACAAAATTGTGTAATCTCACACTCTTCACACAAGAAAGAAGGATTCATATTCAAAGTTTGGAGAGTCATATACAATCATCTGGTATAACTCTACCAAAATCTCTAACACAAAGTGAGAAGCATTTCAGAAATCTCCTCAACTCCTAGAGTCAATTAGTAGTATTACACATAGATGGAGTAAATATCAAGGCTAAATTGATAAGCATGTAGTCCATTCTAACTCCACATATGTAGATATTTCATAAGGAACTAGCCTTTCCTGAAACACTCATGAAGAAAGATCTACATCTTTCTACTCATGAATGCCTAGTTCACCTTGATGTCGAGCTCGTCATCCAGATCAAGTAATTGGAGGTAGCTTGTGATAACTAGGATGCTGCATTGAAAATCATGCTTAAGGTCCACAAATTATTTTTGGAAAAACACAATCTAAGTGTATAACCCTTTGACATTAGTGTCAAAATGGGTGAGAAATAAGGTATGGGGGAGACACAAGGTATTAGAGAAATAAGAGGTATGGAGGAGATAATATTTTTGAGGGAAATGACAAAAACAAAGTACATAGAAATCTACTTAGCGAGAGGAATAATTTTGATTTAGATACAGAATAGCACGATCAACTCATTGGGAGTTATTGAATTTTGAGGTATGATTAATGAGTCATAAGCTTTTGCAAAATTTTGAAGTTTTGAAATTTTTTATGTATATGGATATTATCTGAAGTTATGCTTGAAAGGCTAAAGGTTATTCATACATGATCAAGTATTTTTCCATTCATGTCAAAGGGGGAGATTGTTAATCTTATATTGGTTTTGACATATGAGTGACAATATACTTAATTCATGTACTTAGTTCATGCTAAACAAGTAATACATGTCGAGCATAAGTTGTCAGATAGTATATGCCAAGCCACAAATATTTAGTGTGAGTTGAGTAACTAGTAAGTGTTGATTCACTCAATTGCCAAGAAGATGGTATGTATCAAGTTATTCATATGTCAAGTGATCAGTGGATGTTAAGTCTTTCAAAGGTCAAGTTACAACATTGAAGTTGTAGTTGATGTCAAGCATCAGGGACTTTAACTGTCGAGTTACATAGTTTTGGCATAGTTCTTTGTAATGGTACAAAATTTTATATAAACCATTGTTGGGCTGACTTAAGGATTTTTTTATTATCTTTGATAATAAGGATGAATCTTAATTGTGAATCCCTATGCATTACATGCATCTAATAAGAAAAAGGGAAGGTTTAAGTAGAAATATGGGTAAATCACTACTGTTGATTCATACCTAACCCTAAGTCACCTAGGTATTCTTAAGGAAGACAAATCCTAAACTTTTTATAGAATGCTTAAGGAGAATTGAAATGAGTTTGCATGCAAAAAATAGAGCATTAATGGTGATTAAGGTGTTATGAATTGAGTTACATTGTAGAATCAGTTAAAGGAGAACAGAGGAAAGGAATCAGAGGATAGCAGAGATACATCTGATCATAAAGGATAAAGTACACATTAGTATAGAGGTGATTTAACATCAAGTAATAGAGTGATAATCGAAGGATCATTGTTGATACATTTTAACAAGTAAATTAGTTAAATCTCTTAATAGAGTAGTCTTAACGTGTTGTTATAAATCTTTTAACAGGGTGCTTACTTCATTGTAAGTTACAGTCCTTTTATTAGGCACACTTTTAGCAAGGTGTTTAAATCCTTTAACAAGGTAATATCTAAAAATCTTGTAAGCCTTTAACAGAGAAGACCTTTCATAGGGTAGATCATGTTTCATGGTCAAACATTGTAACCTTCATTGGATACACTTTATTACTATAGTAGTGAAGATTTGTGGGTATCATCCCCACCCCAATTTTACCTTCTCCTTGGATGGTTTCTAGGTAACCAAATATCTTATGTGATACATGTGTTGAATATCTTACTTTCTTGCTATGGATGTATATGTTTAATTTGGTATTTCAGTTTATATGTATAGATTGTGAGATGGATATGTGGTGAATAGTTTAAGAGGTTGAAAGTTTTAAGTGTTGATTCACCACCCCTCTTAGAGTTTACTTCCCTATTGTATTTCCAACATCATGGTGATGATCAAACAAAAATTTATAAATATTTGAACATGCTATGTTCATTCTAATTTGTAGCTAAACAAGTCAACTAGTAATAATTTGTACTTCAAATAATTCTGATGAAAGTAACAATCATTTTTTTGAGAACTTGAAAAATGAAACACTTTCATATAATGATGTCACCATTACATATCAATCACCTAATCATCTTGACAATATCTAGATTGCAAATTATAGCTTTATGAAAGTGCCTACCTAGAGAAGTAATGATGGACATATGTAGATTCCTAAACAAATTGCATTTGGATTGGGCCTTGAAAACTCATCAAATAGACTCATAATGACTTGAAACCTAGGGTGCTACTTCTCTCTTATTTGAAAAAATGTAGATACAAATTGGGACCTTGAAAATACCTTGGGCACATTTTGTAAACTCTCAAAGTGAACAAGCTAAATCTATAGAGCTTGACAACCTGATAAATAGAGATATTTACAAATGGAATGAGACTTGAAAAGTAGGCAAATAAACAAATAAGGTTTTGCAAATTAGGATGATGTTAAGTATAGAATACAAAGAAACAAACTATTTGGTCATATGAATCACTAATTTTTCAAATTATAACATCACCAATAGGGGTACTTAGATTTCTACAAATTATGTTAGCATTATACTAAAATAAATCATGTTTGGATTGGCCATAGGAAACCAATCAAATGGATTCATTAGAAGCTCAAAATGGATACATGGAATGTCTTTGATGTCTACAATGCAATGGTGAAATAATTTCATAAAAGTATTCAACTAGAAAAAAGGTATTCAATCTCAAAGTAGGGTACTCAGAAATGTGACAAAATGCAATCAACATGAAAAAGTGAAACACCTGAGTTAGGAAGATGAAAATTTTATCAAAACTTATCATATAGACTTTAAATGTGGAACATAAGAGATTTTATATGAAATAAACATATTCCTCAAATGACAAGTCATGAAACACAACATGGCTAATAATGTACTCATGCAAAGTGGGTTTGGTAGAGCAATTTACACTTGGGCAATATTTGCATATTGGATAGTGGCTCAAAATGACATCTCGCAAGATGATTCAAATCTGTAATTTGGTGAATTATAATTCATGTATGGGCTAAAAGAATGGTGAGAAAAAAATGAAACTCATGATAAGCATTGAAAATCACCTAGAGAAAATATGCATGAAAGCTCAAATAGGGGTTCAATTTGCAAAATTTTGATATGGTACTCTAAATAATTTTAGAGTACGAATGTATATAATGGCTCAATTTATTGATCCTAGTCAAAACATTTCCCTTTACTTTCTAGAAAATCCTCAATGTATCGTCTTTGCCTAGTTATTCCAATTTAACTCCAATATTGGACATGACACCTGCCTCCACATTCCCCTCCCTCTTAGCATAGGTCACTCCAAAGCCCTCAATATCCCCTAAAAGTGATATGATCTTCTTCATTAGATTTTTGAGGTTCTAGACATGTGTCTCCCATTTAGATATTGCATAAGTGTTAGCATATAATCACCCTCTAAATGAAGTTTATTTACATTAAATTATTTAGTCTTGTTGATATGTAAAAGGGTAGCTCCTTCATCCAAATTTTGAGCCTATCCTACAATAATTTTTCCTCTTTAGTCCTTGACTACAAAACTAACTTCTCTTGGAGTTGGGTTACCTTTTGAAAATCCTATGAATCTCTATTTTAATCCAATATTTCTCTGAGTAGATCTTTTTGGCAATTTAGCTAAGGTAGATAGTATGAGGTTTATATTTATGACAACATATACTTAGTATTAAGTGAGAAGATTATAAATATGAAATTTTGGTAAGAAGACTCAAAAAATTGTCTAAGTATCACAAAGTTTATCTATTAATAGAGACACCATTTTGATTAGTGAGCTTCACAGAGACATTATTGACACATGTGCAATTATCAGATGATAGAATAGACATCATACTACATTCTTGTAAGTGTGAGAGTACCACAAGTGTAGTTAGTAGATGGTAGAGTAGACATCATACTACATGCCTATAAGTGCACAAGTCATTTGGATCAGTACAGACGGGGTTATTGTAGTTTTACCAATTGCAAAAGAACAAGACAGAGTTAAGAAATTGGTTATTTTATGTTAAGGAATTATTTTGTTTAACAAAATAATTACTTGACTAATTAGGGATGAAATCCAAGATGTTAAACCTAATTGGGGGAAGTATAATTTTCTATTTTGAGACAAATGTGAAAGTATGAAGGCCAACAATATAGAAAAGTATGGTATAAAGAACACGCTTAGAAGTGCAAAGTTATGTAATGTTATATGCAAGTATTTGTGAATGTGATGTGACTACTTGTGATGCAAAATTTGATATTGAAAGTAGTAAGAGGTAGTGTGTACAAAGGTTGTACAGTAAGCTACAAAGTTCATATCAAATATTGAAGATACTAGCAATTGTAAAATAAGTTTTTGTATCTATTCCTTTTGTATATAGTATTGTTGGTCTCAGATTGGTTTTGACAATTGAGTGTCAACACACTTAACCAATTTTCATATAAAAAGCTGAGTACACTATATATGTCGAGCCACAGTATGTGCCGAGCCAAAATTCCAATAGGTGTCGAGTGACTTCAGGTGCCGAGCATGATACAAGTGTCGAGTGATCTACATGTTTCAAGAAAACTAGAATGCTACATGTGCCGAGAAAGCCAAAATCATACATGTGCCGAGCACCAGTAATCCAACAAGTGTTAAGTAACAAAGATTGGACATAGTTGTTTGTAATTGCACAAACACCTATGTAAATCATTTTTTGAGCCAACATAGAAGAATCTCAAAGGATATTAAGGATAAGAATGAATCTTTTATATTTCCTATGCAATCAACATGCAGCCAATAAGAAAAATGGAGAAGGCATGCAACCAATAAGAAAAGTGCAAGGAATGAGCTAGGAAATAAAGATTTAATATGAATCATAAATTCATACCTAACCCTAAGTCTTTGAAATCCTTAAAAGGAGGATGAAACCCCATTGTATGCAAGGATGAGAGTAGTGTATGGGTAAACTATAGCAAAATTCAAAGGGAAGTGTGGAAAGACTTAGAGGAACAGAGCAGCATTACAACATCCAGTTGATCAAGAACAAAGTATTAGAATATCAAATAGATATTAGATCTTAGAGGATCAAGATTAGAGAGAGAAGATCAGGCGACTGAATTCAGAAATCAAGGATTGTAAACTATTTGGTTTATTAATCTAATACTCTCTAGCAATTATATTAGAATGAAAATCCTATGTTGATAGGTTAGCTTAACAGCTAGGTTGTAGAACCTTTTACAAGGTGATAAAATCCTTTAATAGGGTGATACTTCATGTAAAGTACTTGTAAATCCTTTAAACAAGTCACTATTGATATAGTGTAAAGCCTTTAACAGGGCAGACCATCAGAAGTGGTCAAACATTATTGCTACAGTGATATATTTTGGGTATCATCCCCACCCTAGTTTTACCTTCTCATTTTGGAGGGTTTCTAGGTTACCAAATTTGGTGTTATGTGTTTTTATGCATGTGTTTACTTTATGCTTAACTGATATGTTTACATGCATGCAATTTATTTTCAGTTAAAATTTTTTAACATTAAAGTGTGATACTTATAATTCAACCCCCCCCCCCCCCCCCCCCCTCTCTCTCAAAAGTATTCTTCCCATTTGATTATTCCAACAATTGGTATTAGAGCAAGGTTCTTACAAGGAGAAGCCTAACAACTTAGAGAAAATATCTAAAGATGGAAGTCTTCAAACTTGGGAAGATTATAGAGAATCAGGTAATTGATGTGCACCTCACTCTACACAACCTGGAGGAAGCCAGAGAAGAATTGAGAAAATCCTTGAAAAGAAGGAAGGATATAGCCATAGCTGAAAATGACACCCATTACAAGGAGATTGATACCACAAAAGTGTTTGCCAATGGAGGTACTCAAGAGTTTGATGCAACAATAGTAGAATTGATGAATAAAAATAGAACTCAAGTAGAAGAAATCAGAATACTCAAGCTTGAACAAGAATCACAAGCCATAATGCTTTGTGAAGTGACTGAACAGAAGAAAAGAGCCATTGAAGACAAGGCTATGCTAGAAGATGACAAGAGAAATCTTACCAATAGACTGGAGGAAAATACAATTGAGTTTGAAATAATCTCAAACATGCAACTAGACACCCTAAGCCAAATGATGAATGCACATCATGAGCTGAATATGAAAGACATTGAGATCTCTACATTGAAGATACAGAATGAACAACTACAAAATGACCTGAAAAGAGAGAAGGAAGTTGCAAAAAGTTTCAACAAACCCAATGAGGCTATCAAGTACTTTGAGTAGCTACTAAAATCACCAAGGGCTAGTAATGATACTTTAGGACTTGGTTACACCAGCATTGAACAAGGAGAATCATCCAAGACTGCAGAAGAAAGTAACAAAGGTAAGAACACTAAACCTACTTGTCATTTTTGTGGTATAAAGGGACACACTGCTAATGTATGTAGGAGCAAGAATTCCCATTAGCATGATAAGCCTAAGAACACAAGCTATTGCCATAAGTGCAAGAAGCAAGGACATCAAGCACATGAATGCAAGACTAGAACTATCAAGACACCAAAATTTGAAGGTCACTGCTACAATTGCAAGAAGTATGGACATCAAGAATTTGAGTGCAGATCAAAGCCCATTTGGACATTAAATCAGGCAACAAGAGAAGTTAACCATGGTCATTACTACAATTGGGACTATAACACCAGGTATAGCTGTCATTATTGTCAAGAGTATGGACACATTCCTGAAAACTACATAAGGACACATTTTAGAGGGAACTACAATAGATGGTTAAGTCAAACCACATGTTTCAGTTGCTTAAAGACTGGTCATATCAATAGGAATTTCCCAACAAAGTCAAAGGCACCCAAGTCAGAAGTCAACAAAGGAAAAGATAAGGTGGATATAGAACATGTCAAAGGACAAATGAACAAGACATGGAAGAAGAAAGATGAGGCTAGCACATCAAATGAGGGGATCACTTCACCTAATAGGTCAAGTGGTCACATCTCATCCAACTAAGCATGGAGAGGTGTATGGGACTAATATAAAAAACTACATCATACATTAGTTCCAAGATAAACAAGCACTGCAAAGAAGAAAATAGCATGAGAAAAGATGCAAAGTTAAAGCTTAAAATTTATGCATGGGTTGTCGAGCTGTCCTTAGATGTCGAGTAAATGTTAGTATATGCCAAGCTAATCTTTAGTTGATTTTGAGTTAGGGAATTTCAATGGAATCCAAGTTATGTTGAAATCCTTAAGGAGCTGAGCGTACAACTGTATATGTGTACACTCGAAAGTGTCCCACTCTAAACCCTTCTATCCAAACGATTCCATGAGTTTGGAATGTTTGGATGCCGGCTTAGAGCTCCCTATCCATGGAGTGCAAGAGAGTGTATTTCAAGTTGAAGAGCTCTCAGATGAGCCTTAGAGATACTCTTCTTGCTAGTAAACCATGCAATGGGAGGTTCCAAAGACAAGATGCAAGAATGCAAATGTCTCAAGGAGTTCCTCAAGAATGCAATGCAACTAAAGATTAAACTACAATGAATATGAAAAGTGTAGCTATTCTAAGCATGGATGAGAGTGTTACAATCCAAATATTAAGCTATGTGAGATAGATTATTGCAAAATAGAAGCTAAACTAATATGCAACATGAATCTAAACTAAAATGCTATGGTATGAGAGAATGTAGACAAGAAATAGAAGTTCTCCACAAAGCTCCAAAGAAACCTGTTAGAAAATCAGCAGCATAACAATATTCAAAAGATGGATTGATTGAGGGGGAAAGCTCTCTCCCTTTTAAAGATGTATGGACGGTAGAGATCAAGATGAAGATGGTGGATGATCAACGGTGGAATTTGAAAAGAGGAGTGATCCATGTGCACACACAAATCAACCAATAGAATATAAGTTGACTTGTCATATAAGACAAAAGTCACAAAGCCTTTTCTTTTAATTGCAAAATAGAAAAAAGACTTTATGTGTGCACTTTAAGTGGGTTAGAAGAATGGGGTCTTTTATTTAATTAAAAGGGGACATGTTCTTTTAATCAAATAATGAACTTAGGATAGCATAGTCAAACTATAGGTTATAATCAAATAAATTGACTATTAGCAATTTGGCTTAGGTAAGTGATTAAATTAATTTAGCCAAAATGTTGAAAAGGGGGCTAATAGTCTAGATGACCATTTTTAGGTGATTACATTTGCCCCTCTTTGACTAATGCGTGATCGATCTGGGAACACATTATGTCAAAGAAAATCGAAGCCAAGTAGGCGGTGATAGATATAGACGTCTGATTCCAAAGAATGAAATGCAGAAATAGATAGCAGGTCCTGAATGCACAGCCTGATAGCAGTAGTACTGAACACTAGGAAGAGATGATGTCAGAATTCAAGAAGAATACTAACACTTAGAAAAGCAGATAGAGTGAGAGCAAGTGAGAAGATCAAACAAATGCTCCTAAGTAGTGATAGAGTATTTATGCCCCCTCGGGATCGAAATTGAAATGAGGTAAGGGGATGCAAAAACTGGCTAGAAATGAGAAAATTAGAATATAGCAATGTCCAAGATGATAGATAGATGATTAGAACCCAATAATGACTATATAAAAAAATTGATAAAATGCCCCAGTTTGACTAGAGTTGACCTTGAAGGATATAGCATAAAAATAAGGTTGAAATGAGTAGAAAGGTGATTTTAGACATGAAATAGTGAATTTAAGTAGATATGAAGTATGGAAATGATGAAGACATGAAGAAATGAAGATGCCCCAGTGATGATTCAGAGATTAGACCTCAAAAGGTCAGCTAACTGCTTAGAAGAAAGTAGAATTTTAAAAGACAATTTTGACCATCAAGATGAACTCGAATTTGGATTTCGATCCCGAAAATAAATCTAGGACGTCAAAATTATTTAAGAGGTCAAAACTTTATATAATGTGATGATAAGATAGAAAAGAGATGAAGCGAAAGATTAAGAAGGTGAAAAGACATGAACAAGAAGAAAGTAAAGAAATATATGAAAGGAGTTAGCTGATATGTCCACAGAAAGATGAAGAGAGAGCTCTCCCCATATGCAAGAATGCAAGACTAAGCTAGAAAATGAACCTAAAATGCAAGCTAATATGCAAAGTGGTTTACCAGCAAGAAGCGCATAACATTTAGACTCTTAATTTCATCATTGAGCATTTATTAGGGACATCATGAGATCATACAACCATCACTAGTATAACTATGAGGATATGAATATGATCGATATTAGATAGGTATGTGGAAATCCAATCTAAGCATCAGAGACATGTAAGTCAAGATAACTACACGATTAGATTCCCTAAGTTTAATTTAGCAAGATTACACCTGTATCAAGGCATAAGCGCCAGGATAAACCCTGAGTGCGGTCTTGCAAAACAATCAAGGATGATACATTTATAAGTCAAAGTGTTGAATAGGACAAGCATGAATGCTTACAACACTATAGACAAACAAAAGTATACCCACAAGCAGAAATCAAGAAAATATGTCCCATGCCCCCAGTCTTCTAGTCAATGACATCCTTGAAAGACTATTAGGGAGGGAATACATGGCAAAGAAATCATCATAGACAGCACACAAAATAGATAAATGTCAGCATAGCTCAGTTGTTTAAGTGTTAAAGTGTGTGTGTGTAAGTCACTTGGCCATTTCTTCCAGACTTGATTCTGATAGTGAGAAATATTGCGACATCGGAGACTGTAGGTAAACTATCTGTAAAGTGTTAAAAAAACACTTGATGTCAAAGTGGGGGAAGTGTTGAGAAACACTATTTTGTGAGTTGTCAAAGAAACCCTAATGCACAAGAATACCTCAATAGGCTAAGTAGCTATGCCCCAAGATGAGGACAAGAAACAATTCCAAGCCAGGAAATGTGTAGCGAAGTGGATGATTGAGACTGATAGACATAGGTGCAAGGGTTTCAAGTAGCGCCTGTTTCCAGGTTTTCACCACATTGATAGATTTTTTTTTTTTTTTTTTTTTTTTTTGGTGATACATCAAAGTGAGGTTTTCACTAAGATGATCATTTTTTCAGGACATTTTCTGATTTTTAAGATTTTTTCAGACTCATAGATGTATACAAGATAGCTGAGCAGCAAGCCTCTAAGTATAGAACTTCTTCAAGTGTAGGATGTTGATAGGTTCTGCAAGTTCTTCACCCTCTGAAGTAGACAACTGGTAAGCACCAGACCCAAATGATGTTGTGATAATGTAAGGACCTAACCAGTTAGGTTCAAATTTCCCTTTCTGTTCTCGATTTTGCTGATTTTTGGGATTCTCTCTAAGCACGAGTTCACCAACTTGGAACTCACAGGGGTGAACCTTTTTGTTATATTGTGTAGACATGCGCTTCTGATAAGCTCTCATGTGATCAAAAGCAGCCTTGCGCCGTTCATCTAGAGTCTCTAATTCCTGTACTCTCATAGCTGTATGGTCTTCATCGGTTATTAACCCATGTAAGGAGATGCGCAAAGAAGGTATTTCGACTTCTAATGGGAGAACAGCCTCAGAGCCATAGACTAGAGAAAAGGGTGTAGCCCCTGTAGGAGTACGAATAAAGGTTCTATAGGCCCAAAGTGCCGGATTTATTTGCAAGTGCCAATCTTTCCCAGACTTGTGAACTGTGCGGTGTAGGATTTTCAGCAGCGTTTTATTAGAGGCCTCAGCTTGGCCATTCCCTTGGGGATAGTAAATGGAAGACCAGTGTTGCTTAATTCCAAACTTTTTGCACAGCTGTTTTAAGTCTTTATTTTTGAATTGTCCTCCATTATCTGTAACAATAGAGGATGGGATACCATATCGACAAATGATGTGATTTAGTATAAACAGGGCAACATGTTTGCCTGTAGCAGCAGATAATGGTACAGCTTCAACCCATTTAGTGAAATACTCCGTTGCTGTGATGATAAATTTATGACCGCTGGATGAGCTTGGATGGATCTTTAGGTGATTACCATATGCACTAAGCGTTTAATGCCAGGTTCTGAAAGAGTATAAGGTCAAATTTTCCATTATTTCTTGTCATTCAAGCACAGAGAAAGAATGAGAAGAGCATAGAAGTGACTGACGAATAGTATTGAAGCTTTTACATGGATTTTGACAAGATCAAGCACCATTTTCATTGATCTAAGGTATTCTTCAATTGTCGAGTTGCGCAGTTATAAAGTTTTATATCTTTTGAAACCCTAGATTTACAAAATGGCATCCATTTCTAAAAAGCCCAAGGAAAAGGAAGGTCATGAGGTTCAATTGGTTAGCAACTAGGTTAAACAACCCAATTCTAGGCCAATTCTAGAGGTAGCCTATAAGAATGACCCTGTCGATGCACTCTCGATTATTTTGCCCAAATTTGTGATGGTGTAGCCAAATTTGTGATGGTGTAGGATGTGAGGAAGTGTTACAATTGTAAGGTAGGAGCAATAGGATACCTAGAGATTTTTCAAGTATATGATAAACTATGTGATAATGAAATGTTGAAGGAAGAATTTTAAATAGTTGAGAAAAAGGGTTTAACCCATGCCCTTATTTTCTCCACAATTTTCAAAATTGAGTGGATAAGAATTGCCTTAAGTAGAATACATAATGGTTTTTTATGGCTAGAAGGAGGACCTATCAAGATTAGAAAGAGAATCGTGCATAGGGTTACAAGTTTTCCAACCCTAGATTGGTACAAGACCCTGTGAAGTGATTCCAAGGAAGCTATTGAAAAGAACACCAGGGCTAAATGGAACAAAAGGGGCATGACTATTGATACTATCATAGATCCCCTTCTGGATTTTGCAGTGAGAGTGATATCTCACAAGTTCTATCAATCAAGAAGATTAAATAGTGTTCTTTGCATTGCTGTGGATGTGGCTTACAAACTTGTCAAGAAAGATCATACATATGATCTAGTAGAATTGTTGTTACAGCAGATCATGGAGAATTTGGGAGTAATCAAAAGATCAAAAGGTGCTCAGTGTAAGTTTGGATCAATCCTGGTCTACATATTTTTCTATGTTTTGGATGAATTTCGCTCTATTGGAAAAGTTAATTGGAAATCAAAAAAATTAGTAATTACTCAAATCAATGAGGACATTGAGCAAATGGGAGACAACTTTGAAGCTCAAATGACAAGTTACTTTGAGGATTTCAAGAACTCCATGAAACAAAGGCTTAGGATACCAGTATCCCTAGTGGAATAGCACATCAATGATATTTTTTTTTTAGTTGATATTGATCACACTTATATCCAAGTAGCAGTTACAAGGGTTAGATGGCTAAGACCATTGGGATATGAGCTAGAAAATGATGAAGCATCAGTAGTAATCATAGCATTTCTTGCAGAGGAAATTGATAAGATTGCCAAACCTTTTGGAACATATGATGTTGTGAAATCCAAAGTTGAAATGGAGTTGAAGACAGCATCTATGATAAAGAGGAAGGATAAACTGGTAAGGAAACTGAAGAAGAAATTTGGAGAAAGAATTGAAGGGGATCTTGAAGAAGAAGAAGAGAGTGAAGAAGATGAACAGGGGCAAGGCCCACTGCATATTACACAAGGCTTAAGTGAGGATGAAGAAAACAAAGAAGGTGCCAAGGATGAAGAAGCTGAGGAAGCACCAACTCAAGAGCCCAAGAAGAGAAAGGCCAAATCTCAGCCTATAGCCCAGCCTAAAGCAAAGAAGGCTACAAAGACAACTCAAGCAAAGCCAACTATACTAGTGACAAGAGCTACCACAAGAGCCTCAACTCAAAAGGCAAAGGAACAAGTCAAAGAGAAGTAGTAGGTTGTTGAGCAGACTGGTGTAGTGCAAAAGAAACCAAGGAGGAAATATGTTGCACAACCAAAATCTAATGATGAGGAAAGAATTGAATCATAAGACATCAGCCAATTTAGAGTGGTAAGCCATGTTCCCAAGTCCAATATTGATAAAATCTGTAATAATGTTAGAAAGAATGTAGATTTTTCTAAATTAAAAGGTATTGATTTCAATAAATTAAGTAGAGAGGATCAGAATAAGGTAGAAGAATTAATATATGCCATGATGGCTGAATTCAAGAATACTCCTCTTGAATTGGACAATACAATGCCCAAGGAGTTGTATGAAATTATTGAAAATAAGTGGCATTATTGTTTGAAAATGGAAAAGGAAATAAGAGAATCTACATTGGCACAAGTGATGCCAGAATTAACTAAAGGTCAAATTGCTAAGGAAAATAAAAAATATGGGGGCAAGTTTGCACCAAAATATGGAGCCTTCTGCATTTTGCAGAACAAAATTGAAGAAATTATAAACAAATCCACAAGATTGTGAAAGTCAATATATAACTTGACTACTAACAAGGATGGAGAAGAAGAGGGATAGAAAACTAAAGAAAATGATAATACAAATAAGGTAGAGGCTAGTGAGAAGAAGGTAGAGAAACAAAATGAGGAAAAGGAAATAGAAAAAGGAGAAGGAGAGAAGAGAGAAGAAGAGAAAGGAGAAGAAGAGAAGAAAAGGAAAAAGGAGGAGAGGAGGAGACACAAAAAGGAGATGAAATGGCAATAGTTGATCAATAGCAGCAACAAGAAGAATAAAGTGTGCAAGACACACAATTGCCACCTCCTAGCCCTCCACATGTCATCATGACATCTGCAAATACCATAACTGTGAAAGTTGTTCCTGACAAAACTTGTCAAAACATCAATCCACTGACTATAGAGGATCTCAAAAAGATCCTTGACCAATCCACTCAATAGGCTAATTTATGTACAAATCCGGTATTGGTCAGTGTGGATGAGTTGCAAAAGGCAGTAGCTCACTCAATTAGAGATAAGGTGAATCTACAAGAATCACCTTCTATCATCTCTACAACTACTAGTTCTTAACTTCTAATGCTTCCATTACCATTTCCAATAGTTGACACATCAGGAATAGTTGACACAATGCAGCAAAAGCCAACTACAGAAGAAGAAAAAGATACATCAACAAAGCAAACAGGACAGACTGATACATTTGATCCTACAGTACAAATAGAAGGTTCACCCCAATTGATTATGATTAATCCAGGGAGATCAAATGAAGATAAGGACACACCAAAGGAAGAGGAGCAGGCTGCCATATAGACATTGGTTAATCTACCAGCTACTGGTACTCCCACACAAGTCCTTCAAAAGCCGAGCACTAATGTAATGCCATTGCAAATTTTTACACTAGGCTCGAGCTCTACTAAGGTTGCAAGGGTACTCCACTATGGAGACCCTACATTAGATGATAAGGTGAATCCACAAGAATCACCTTATATCATCTCTACAGCTACTAGTTCTCAACTTCTAATGCTTCCATTACCATTTCCAACAATTGACACAATGCAACAAAAGCCAACTACAGAAGAAGAAAAAGATACATCAACAAAGCAAACAGGACAGACTGATACATCTGATCCTATAGTACAAGCTGAAGGTTCACCCCAATTGATTATGATTGATCTAGGGAGATCAGATGAAGATAATGACACACCAAAGGAAGAGGAGCAGGATGCCATATAGACATTGGTTAATCTACCAACTATTGGCACTCCTACACAAGTCCTTCAAAAGCTGAGCACTAATGCAATGTCATTGCAAATTTCTACACTAGGCTCGAGCTCTACTAAGGTTGCAAGGGTACTCCACTATGGAGACCCTACATTAGATGAAGAAATAGAGATACCAAAATTTGATTATGTAACCATGAGCCTTGAACAGATAAACATCATGCAGTAAGCATTGGAAAGGAAAAAGAATCAGGAGATACTCAGGAAAGAGTATAAATAGAAGCAAGTATTACATGAAATTAAGGACATCTTTTTGGATGCCTTCAGCTTGCAAACACCTAATGAAACCAAGCCTATATTGGAACAACTAACAGAGATTGTAGAACAGGTGACAAATGAAGACCACAAAACCAATATAAAACTCATGGAATGGTTTGAGAAGAAATTGCAAAGAAAAGTCAATGAGAAAATATCAAGTAATATAGCACTTTCACAAGTTGAATTGGTGAAGAATATTGAAAAGACAAAGACTATACTTGAGAATGTAGTCTCATTGTACAAAAAGTTGTGTGACTTCTCATATTTCACACAAAAGATAAGCCAAAGGATACTAAGCTTGGAGAGAAATCTAAAGATGTCTAGTGTATAGCTACCAAAAGATCTAGCTCAAAGTGAGAAGCATTTTGCTCAAACACTTCACACATAAAAAGAGTTAGCTACACTAATAGTAGAAGAGGTCAATATCAAGGCCAAACTGATGCACATACAATCTTTCATTACCCCACATCTAGAAGTACTCCATAAAGAACAAGCCTATGCAGAGACTATTCTAAAGAAAGATCCTAATCTTTCTACTTTAGATGGATTTGTTCATCTTGCAACAGAGACTACCATCCAACATAAATCATTGGAAATTACTTTGGAGAATTGGGATGCAGCTCTCAAGATGATTATGGAGGTAAATAGTAAATTTTTGGCAAAATATGGTCTTAACCCTTAATACCCTTTGACATCAGTGTCAAAAAGGGGGAGATATAATAAAGGGAGAGAAACAATAACAAGGGTAAAGACATAATGTGTAAATAGAAAGGGAGAGATATAATGTTTTTGGGTAGTACAGAAAGTAGAAATAGGGCAAAGGCAAAGAGTATCAAATACATTAGCATGAGACAAATTCAGCACAAGAATTTTGGTTACAGGAATGGAAATGGTACATTAGCTCAGGGGGAGTTATAAGATTTTTGAGGTATATTGTTCTTTACAAAAAATTTGAACAAGTTTCTAAAATTTTGTACACATGTTGAACAAGAGTAAATGATGTACTCATAGGATCAAGTATAATGCTTAGTTAAGTGTTTTTGACACTCATGTCAAAGGGGGAGATTGTTGGTCTGAAATTGGTTTTGACAATTGAGTGTCAACACACTTAACCAATTTTCATATAAAAGTCGAGTACACTATATATGTCGAGCCACAGTATGTGCCAAGCCAGGATTCCAATAGGTGTCGAGTGACTTTAGGTGTCAAGCATGATACAGGTGTCAAGTGATCTACATGTGTCAAGCAAGCCAGAATGCTACATGTGCTAAGAAAGCCAGAATGCTAGATGTGTCGGGCACCAGTAATCCAACAAGTGCCAAGTAACACAAATTGGACATAGTTGTTTATAATTGCACAAACACCTATGTAAACCATTTTTTGAGCTAGCATAGGAGAATCTCAAAGGATATTAAGGATAAGAAAAAATCTTTTATATTTCCTATGCAATCAGCATGCAACCAATAAGAAAAATACAAGGAATGAGTAGGAAATAAAGATTTAATATGAATCATAGATTCATACCTAACCCTAAATCTTCAAAATCCTTAAAAGGAGGATGAAACCCCATTGTATGCGAGGATGAGAGTAGTGTATGGGTAAACTATAGCAAAATTCAAAGGGAAGTGTGGAAAGACTTAGAGGAATAGAGCATCATTGCAACATCCAATTGATCAAGAACAAAGTATCAGAATATCGAACATGTATCAAAATATCGAACATTTATCAAATCTTAGAGGATCAAGATCAGAGAGCACAGATCAAGTGCCTAAATTTAGAAATCAGGGATTGTAAACTATCAGGTTTATTAATCTAATACTCTCTAGCAATTGTATTAGAAAGAAAATCCTATGTTGATACGTTAGCTTAACATCTAGACTGTAGAACCTTTGACAAGGTGATAAAATCCTTTAACAAGGTGATACTTCATGTAAAGTGTTTGTAAATCCTTTAAACACGTCGCTATTGATACAATGTAAAGCCTTTAATAGGGCAGACCATCAGAAGTGGTCAAACATTATTGTTGTAGTGATATTTTGTGGGTATCATCCCACCCCAATTTTACCTTCTCATTTTGGAGGGTTTATGGGTTACCAAATTTGGTGTTATGTGTTTTGATGTATGTGTTTACTTTATGCCTAACTGATATGTTTACATGCATGCAATTTATTTTTAGTTAAAAGTTTTTAAGGTTAAAGTGTGATACTTTTGATTCAACCCCCCTGCCCCCCCCCCCCCCCCCCCCCCCAAGAAGTAGTCTTCCCATTTGATTATTCCAACAAGTATATCATTGTATATTGCATGTTTGGGTAGTGGGCTCATCTTGAATACACTTTTTAATTGTCATACCAACTCTTAATAGGTTTGAGGCTTCTAATAAGGCCTTGTCCTCTAATAAGGACTGAGACACTATACAAATGTAATAGACTCCTAATAGGGTCAATATCTTTCACAAGATACTTTTGATTAGTGGATCATTTTGTGGGCACCATCCCACTAGGGTTTTCCCTAATTAACAAATAATGGTGTTATGTGATGCATTTCTTTATAGTTGTGTAATTGTTCAGCTTAATCATTTTAATTTGTTATTTAAGTTATAAGATTGTTGATGATATGCATAGTTGGGAATATGTTTGCGGAATATTGATTCACCCCCCCCCGGCCGCCCTCTCTTAGTATTTCTTATTTATAACAATTGGTATCAGACCACAATTACTCTAGAAGGCCTAATAGCTTGAGTAAAGTCTCTATGGATATGGACCAGTTATAGAAGAACCTAGATGATGTACTCATAAAAGAAAGAGATACTCTAAAGGACATTTATGAAAATGTGAAGGACTTTATTAAAAAGTTGAAAGACAATATATAACATATCAAATCCAAGAAAGAACCTAAAGATAAAATCAAGGATAGTGATGATGTTTCAAGGCTTAAGAAAGAGAATGAGATCCTGAAGCATGAGCTAGAGATTACACTCTGAAATTGAGTCTGAAGGATGATGATAAGAAGATTGAACCAGATTTGAGATCTAAGTATGCAAATCTAAGATCAAAACTTAAAAAGGTGACATCTAAAATTGAATCTTCAAATTTAAAATATGCAAAACTTGAGAAGTATAATGTGATTGTGAAAGGGGAGCTTACATATTCTAAGCAACATTTTGAAAGGTTGTATTTAAGTAGTGAAAATCTTGATGAGAAAATTTTGGCACAGAGACCTTCTTATGATAAGACTAGTCTTGAATACTTTGGAGGAGAATCATCAAAGATATCTAAAGTCACTAAGGAACTATATCTTGTGAGCCAAAAACCTAAACCACAATAAGAAGATCTAAACAATTTTGAGTCAAATAAATCTAAAGATGTATCTAAACAAGTTGAACCACCTAAAGAAGTAAGGAGGAAATTTATTGGAAAATTTTATGCATGTAATGAAGTTGGTCACATAAAGGACTATATAGGTTATTATACTAATCCTATTTTTGGTTACTATTATAACTGGTATGGTTTTGGACAAAGAGCTAGTGAGTGTAGGAATCCTAGATTTAATAATATGCATCAAGGTACTAACCCTATAGCTAGTAGACCTATTGGAGAAACCAATATTGTAAGAAATGGTATATGTGTGCAATGACTTTGGACATAATACTAGAGATTATAGATTATATATCAATTTGTTAGGACCTAGATATGGAAAGAATGTGATAGCATGTCAGATATACAATAATTTGGGTCATACACCAAGATTTTGTAGAATGAACAATGTAAGAATGCCAAACAACATGAGGAACAATATGAGAAAGCCAAACTGAAGAAGGTATGTGAACAATGTCAGAAGAAATGAGAACAACAACAACAACAATAAGAAAGAAAATGTGAAGGAGCATGTAGAAAATCTCAATGAGACATTTGTTAAGGCTAAGACTCCATCAAGTTCACAAGATTGTGTAGAAATAAAGATAAGTGAAACACCTGAAAACAAGTTGAAGTCAATAATTATTGCTAACCAACCCCTATCTATTTGAGCAACTTATTTTATAGTAAACAAAGGGAAAACTAGCATCAAAAAATTATTTGAATTCATAGAGAAATAATTAAGGTTTTTGCAATTAATAGGAGGTACATATGGATGTAAGGAAGCTATGGTTAAGTGGGCATAATATTTTGAGTTCATATGTGAGTGCACGAAGAGAAACAAGTTCTTTGGTGAATAGAAACAACTTTTTGATGCTTGTGTACTTGCATAATTAATGCAGAAGATAATTTGAAAGGATTTAAGGGATAAAATCATATTTTTGTATGCCATTTGATCATGTAAGAAATTAAGAAGAACAAATTTAAAAGCAAATTGAATTGTTTTGAAGCATAATTGAAAGTAACTTCAACAAGCCCTAAATTTTGTGATTTTAAGGTATTTATCTCTTGTAAAATTCTAATTTGAAAGTTTAAATAGGAAAGAGTGGAAACCCAAATAGTTTTTGATATAATTGAAATACCTAGGTATAAGTTTAAGAAATACCCATACATTTCTTTGGAATATGACCCATTAGTGTGTTTTTGAAAGCACCTACTAGAGTTTTACATGTAGAAGATATTTAGGCATACATTCATTGTAAATTGGAGACAATTGGAGACAATGATATCCACCATGACATGAACCTTGTGTACAAAGGCAATGTATTAGTTAAATAAGGGTTTGAATATTTATGAAACCTAAACATCACTAGGTATATGTTCTTTCAAGAATTTGATCAACATGAATGGTCAAGGATAATTTTGAGTCATATTCATGAGGAGATGTTTTGGATAGGTGACGTTTCATTCATGATTGATAATGACATTATTTATAAGTCAACTAGATTAAACAATGAGGGTAGTAACCTTGTAAATGTGAAGAATGGTAAGAAACTAGTTGAGACAAACCTAAAATTAGTATCTGATGGAAGAAATATGAAGTTAGACAAGATTGAGGAAGTTGATGTTAGACTTATTAGTAAGATAATTGGGAATGAGATGAATTATAGCTCTAGAGTGAACTCAATACCTGCTAGATTCATCCATGCAACATATACAATGACTGTAGGAAGGGAGAAAATCAACATGGGTGAGATCCTAAGGCAACTATTTGTTGACAACATTGGTAGAATTAAGAAAACCAAAAGTGCAACATTTAGATTTGAGTCATTAATGACACACTTATTCTTTCAAGTGGTAGGAAGATTCCCTAGAATACCTGATTTTGAGTGGAACTCAAAAAAGTGCACAATGGAATTGATTACACATTATTATAGAAAGCAATCTAAGGAGATAATTAAAGAGGATATTTATAGAATGATGAAAAGCTTCCAAGCTAAGATGAAACAAAGGTTTAGGATTCCACTTTTTGTAATAGAGAAGTACAAGAATGAAATTTATTTCATGGTAGAAATAGATATAACATGTATGGAGGTAGTAGAACCAAGAATTAAGTCTATTGATCCTATGGGATATGAAATGTTAGAGGAAATAATTGAAGGATATGCAAAGATTATACTAGAGTCAAAAAGGGATGAGGAGTGCTCTAGATGGGGTAAATATAAAGAAAAGTTGAAAGAAGTAGACAATCAATTTTACAACAAGGATATCAGGAAGAAAATTAACAAAAAGATAAATGAAATACTAAAAGAATTTGGTATGAACAAGGAAGAATTGAAAGAGGCTATGGGTATTGTAAAAGAAATGAGAGCTAGTGGATAGTCTTATATCTTAATGGAAAAGCCTTTAACAATAGAAAGAGGATAAATTAAAGGAGATATAATTACAAGACCATTAGTGCAAGCTCCATATGCAATAGTTGCACCATTTCTACAAGTTGTTCTAGCACCAATTCAGCCTAAAGAGGAAGAATATGCAAGCATTGTAAAAGTTCAATCAGCCACACCTCCAAGCACTAGAAAATTTGCGAGGTTAGTAGAAGTAAAGAAATAGGTAGTTGAAGCATCCAAGCATAAGAGAGTAAAGAAATTTTTCATTGGACCTAGAAAAAGACCCATGATAGTAATGACCTGCATGGGAAATTAGAGAAGGAAGACATAGGTAATAGAATCAGAATCAGAACAAAAGGAATCAAAAAAAGAGGATGTAGAGGAAGAAAAGATAGAGAAAGAAAAATAAAAGGAGAAAATTGAGATTTCAAGCAAAGGCATAAAGTACTAGATTGAAAACATGAATAATATGATCATTAATGAAGGAAACTTTACAAAACTTGGCAAATTTTATGGTTTCTATGATACCTTTAAGTAGCTACAACTAGAGAATGCAATTATTGGACACATGATCTTGTCTAATAAGAAGTTTGTAGATATTCAAGAACATATTCCTAAAGATTTGTATGTTAGATTAGTGAATAGAAAGAAGAGAGTAGTTGAAGAATACAAGGCAATAAGAGAAAGATTGATTTTAAAACTATGTGAAGTAGAAAATAAAGACAACCTTCAACAGATAATGAAGAGCCTTGAACCCTTACTAACGAACAAGATAAGAGCTATTATGATAATGGGAGATAATTATAAGGAATTCAATAAAGAAACTAAGGAAGCTATTGTAAATATTATGATTGAAGTGCAAAAGACTTCAAAAGACAAAATAATGTCTTCTACTAAACCTAGAAGAGAGGAAGAGAGCACAGTACCATGGGGAGTAATAGAACCATTAGCCCCTACACCTACACCATCACTAGCAATAGATGACATAGAGATGAAAGAGGCAAAAGTACCAACATTAGAGGCACCTCAGATTATAGTTAATAAAGATGTAATGAGCATCACCAATACAAATATAAATGTTGATACAATAGAAGATCCTTTTAAGGATCATGGTCCTAGAACTAATACATTTCCCCTTGTTTTAAGACCAAATCTTTTGACCAAAGGCCATATTGGCCTATGATTTCTTCTTCTTCTTCTTTTATGCCCAAGTTGGTCAAAATTTTGACCAAATCAAGTTCATAATGAAAAAAAAAATCATAATTTATCATTTGATTTGGCGGAGTTTGTTTGGTAGTGGGAGTTTCTTGTTTAGTCTATGCAGGAACCATTTCAGGTTAGTGTCATGGGTCTTACCTTCTATTTTAGGGAATATCTGATCAAATTGCTTGTTGTGATATGGTGTACTGATTGGTGTAGAGCCCCTAAAAGCTTCCATTTCATTCATGGTGGTCTTTTGCCTCTTCCTTACATGTAGATGATGATCAAATTGTTGAGTGCTTGTCAAATCGACTAGATCAAAGTTTCTTTTCATAGTGGAGATATCATATTTATCAATGTTGCCTTCTATGGGGTTAGGGTTTTGTATGAAATAATGGTTTCAAAGGGGTTTGTGAGTTCTAGGGTCTATGCCTTGGCTTATAAGTTATTTCCTTAGATTGGTGTTCAAATAATTCTTTATCTCATTATCGGTTCACCCTGGTATATGTCCTGCTATTAGAGACCACCTACATATTTGTTCCAAAATCAATTGCATTCAGTTGTAGGTTTTGAAATAAATGCATGTTATTCCTCTCATTGATTTTAAAACCTTTGATTATGGTTAGTGAAAATGGTTTTTTAGATTATTCTTGGAAAAATGATGTATTGTATTATAATCATTATACATTTCAAAAGAAAATATTTTTTATGGATTCCATGTAGTTCTCTTTTTCTTTTCTTTCTTGAGGCTTTTTGGAAAAATTGGATGCATTACATGTTACCAAGGAACCAGTACTACCTGAGAATTAGGTCTTCCTCATCAAGTGAAATGTATCCTCTTTTCACATCTGGTCGTAAGTAGTTTGTCCATCTCAATCGACAGCTTTTGCCACATCTCTGCAAACCTACCAGAAAATTATAGTTCAATTGTCATGAATTTACTTTGAAGCAATTTAACCATTGTAATACTATATATAAATGCATCCATATGTGGATAATTCAAATGAAGAGTTGTTTAAATTTTGGAAAATAACACCCCTAACAAAGAGCCTGTTAATTCTTATTCCATTAAACAAATATGTTAGTTGGAGATTTCTAGCATTTTGATTCTTCAATGAATTAAAATGAGGTAAAGACCGAAAATCATTTTTCAAATCAATAAATTTATTTTGACAATACTAAATAGACTTATATTATTCCAATTGAAAGAGATCATTTCTTTATATAGGTAGCATATCATCCATTTTGATATAGAATCAATAGAATATATAAAACTCTCAATCAGATATATAATATGCTTATATGCTTTAATATGTTCTGGTAGAAACTGCCTATAAACTTCTAAGTTTATTTGGTTGTTTATGTCACATTACGATTCATGAATATGATAATATGTTATATTGGAGGTTTTATGTTAGTATAGTGTCTGATAGATATTAGAAAGCATTAGGATTGATAGCATAAACGGGGTTATTCTACAATTTAGTGAAGCAAATTTGAAAGTGTATTAAGTTGATGAGTCCTAAAAATAAATTTTATTAAAATATACTTCAATTTAGGTTGGATGGAGTGGTAAGTGAGTGGCAAGTTTTCAAATATCTAAAACTTTAAGAAAATGTCTTCATGTTGGACTGGTTAGCTCCTCTCACTATCAATAGAGTTGTTGTAATTATAATTTGCAACTATAAATTGTAATATTACGATGTCCACTCCTATAGTTGTAACTGACCAAGTTTTAATGGGCTAAGTGCAAAGAAATTGCAAATAAGAACATACAACTAAAACTAAGCTAAGACTAACATAAGAGAAATCAATATGTAGAAGATATTTTTTACAACAAGTCAAATTGTGATACTGCTATCAGAATTTAATTTCTATAAATGAAATCTTCATTTTTTTTCTTCCTTACATTTTTTTTTTTCTCTCAAATTATTCTTCGTCTTCTTCCTTATAAATAAAATCATCCATCATTGTAGAATCCAATTCCTCTAATTGATTCCTTACTAGCTGTAAGTAAAGAATGTTTGTTATTAGCTTTTGTATAACAAGGCTTAGTGGTTTTAATTTAAATAATTTATTTCGGTACCTTATATCATCTTGATATAACTTTAACTGGGACAGTTTATAGTCTTTAAGCAGATAGTAGAATTCTACCTCTATTCTTATTAAGTTAAGTCATTAATATCCTCTATCAGAGAGGAAAGGTTATATTTCAATGATCTCCAGGTCATTATTAATATGAATAAATATTTTAATATGAATAAATATTGTTCGATTTACATGTTTGTTTGTTTTTTTAAGAAATATACTTGATCTGGACCTCAAGGAAGGAAGGCTAAAATATTAGCCTTCCTTATATTCAATTCATCTCAACCTGAAATTCAATTCATTAGATAAATTAAAATATAGAAGAACAATCAACTTAAAAACATGGAAGATATATATATATACACAAAGATATATAAACATAAGACAATCATTCAATAAATATGAAAAGATATAACATCTTTTAGACTTTCTGTACATGGAATCCCTAAAATGAGAAGATCTATATATGTTGATAGATCTCACAAGCCAATTTAATATGAAGACAATAGATATCTGTCTATGTCAATCTGAATGAACAAAATAGATATCTTCCTATTCCAATCTAAATGAACAAATCATATGACCAAACATATACTAGTCACAAGATACCTCCTTGCAAAAAGTCATCAAACATAAAACACCAACTTCAATTTAACAAGACAAAACAAATAATCTAACATATAGATTCAAATAAACCATATGAATGATCTTCAATTATTTTGATTCAAAACCAACACATCCTCTACTTTTTCTTCCAATTATTTCAAGACCCATCTCCATTATTTTCTTGAGCATGGGTCTCTAATTAGCCTACAAAATTTGCAAGAAATTTACTAAAGATGTTGATACCAAAACATACATTTCAAAACCATTTAAATCTGAAATCTCAATTGATGAATCAAGTGCAACAGATTTGGGTTGATAAATCAAGTGTGAAGATTATTAGGTAACTAGATTACCTACTTTCTTGGACAAAGTTCTCCATCTGCCTTCACCAAAATCCTAAATGTATTTTGTAAGGAGGAGAATTTCATCAAGAGTCCATGGCCCTCTATCGAGGCCAACTTGGGAGCAGCAAGGAGTCCTCTTTGGTATCTCATGTTGTTGTAACACTTGCATGACATTTGAATTCATAAATGTAATAAATACAAATATGAATAATATATCTTGATCCCAAAAATAGATTTATATCTTTCACCTCACTAAAAACCACTATAACCAATTTAATCTATTTTTTTTGTCATTGGAGCAGCTATAATCAATGAAAATGATAAGATTGGTAGGTGAGAGAGACTGGCTATCTCAATATGTGAGGACAAAATGCACTTTATATGGATCAAAGCATCACATGAATTTGTCTCTTGCCTTCAACTTCCATTATTCTATTTCACAGCATCAGCATTAGTAAATAAATTTTTGAGGACACCACATGTTATATTTATAATCAATCCTCAGGTTAGACAATTTCTCTAGTTTATAGTTCCCATAGCTACATCTCTTTATGAGAGCAAAATACTAAATTTGTAATATCAAAATCTATATAGCATTTGTGTTAATCCACTTAAAAATTACCTTGAACATGTATTTACGGTATTTGGTAGCCAAATCCTGTAATGCAACCCGAGTTGTAGGGTGTTGTGCATCTTTCTTATGCATATAAAACCTCTAGTTGATTTGAACCTCGACCTATTGACAATCAAAAAAACCTTGAAACTTGGCAAATGAAAAAAACCCTCATTCACAATTTGTATAGTTTAGACAATTTCTCGAGTATCTCACCTCTCAATTTATTCTGGGATACGTCTTTTAGTTTGTCCTATTACTACCACATTTTTTTTTTCATATTGTCATATTATTACTCTATTTTTTTCTTGTAGCATAGAAATTGTGTAGTTCTCTTTAGCAAAAGCATTTTGGTCTTTATCAAATGTGATTACCAAAGCTTGTATTTTAAAAAAAAAACTATGTGCTTAAAAATAGATTTTAGACAATTTCTCGAGTATCTCACCTCTCAATTTATTCTAGGATATGTCTTCTAGTTTATCCTATTACTACCACAGATTTTGTTTCATATTGTCATATTATTACTCTATTTTTTTCTTGTAGCATAGAAATTTTGTAGTTCTCTTTGGCAAAAGCATTGTGGTCTTTATCAAATGTGATTGCCAAAGCTTGTATTTAAAAAAAAAACTATGTGCTTAAAAATAGATTCGTTCATCATAGGCAATATATAAAAGCTTGGTCATAAAACTATGAGATGCAATTTTATATCTATGCATTTATCATTTGAGATTCTAAATTAACCTCTAAATATATCTATACATTTATCATTTTAGATTCTAAATTAACCTCTAAATGTAAATAATTCACTCAATCAATTCAATATGACTATTGAAAAAGTACAAATCTATTGCTGATCTATTTCATCAAGTAAATCCTATGCCGCCTTTTTAACCATGTCAATGAGTATTAATTTTTTTTTTTAAATATCATTATGAGCTCTCCTCTGTTCTTAACCAATACAAATAATTGTCACATAAAAGACCTCTGAATACCTTTTCATAAGATCAAATCTTACTAATAGAACATTGGAATATGAGTAAAACTTCATAAATTATCTGAAAATTTTGTGTGAGTGATTGGTAATTGCAATGTGTGAGCACAAAATGAATTTTAGTTTTGATCGATCAAAACAATTTAAAGGCTGATTTGGAAACTCATTTACCTCATCCATTGTGGAAATCTTATAACATTGACTTTTATACATATTAATTTCAGACTGTACTGGAAATTTAATAGCAACATGGTACTTCCTTGGCATCTTGCAATAGATTTGACAACCATTTAAATGATCAACTCAACCACAACTAATCCTATTTTGATACCATATTAGAAATATGGACAGAGGAGTATAAGAGCTATAATAGTTTTAAATTGGATATGTGTACTTAATTTTCAAACAAATACATCACACTTATATAGCTGTACACAACATTATTCCCTAGTTTTGTTGTCATTCCATGATTACAATTAAGATTGAGGACCTAGAAGTTAATCTATATTATGTAATATTGGCTTGGCATGAGCATAATAATCTCTTTAAAAATAAAGAGTTCATGATTAAGGATTATTGTATGTTTCTTTTGTCATTATGCTTTTCACTCTTTACACATTATTTTATTTGCATTGTTTGACATAGGCATTGTCATTTCTAATTGTATTTGTTGATTGTATTTTTTATTGTATTTGACTCTTTTGTAAAGTACAAAAATTTGATTTCAAGGTTCGAGTTCTGGTTTTGTTTAATGTTACTTCAATTTTCTTTACTTCCCAATATCCATTTTCAAATATGATTTGGGTATTTTCTCTCATTCCTTATAGCCTTATGGTTTTAAGAAAGATATCATGTGAGTAGAGGTGTAATATTAGAAATAATAGTAAGAGAAGGTTGTTAAGAGTCAGAGCTTGGGTGTGCATGAAGGTTATTAAGAGAATAGTTGAAGCAAACATTAATGATCAATTTTTTGTATTTTTTTGTTTTTAGAGAATCTAGAGAATTAATGATCAATTTTATATTTTTGACTGTCCAAAATAATCTGCTTTTTTATAATTGAGAGAAGGGTTGGTTGAAGTACAAATGATCACCATTGGTCAAGCATACACATTTTTTCATTTTATAGGTAAATATTTTGTATTGATTAGCTACCTTTGCATGGCTCATCTCAAATCTGAGAGAGCATAGGTGCATTTGGTTAACTGTATTATGTGCTTGTTGCACATGTATGTGGAAGATGGTGATTCCCCACATAAAAGATAAGAGTAGTTTGAACAGTTTTATATAATGTGATTATTATGATTTTACTAAGTGAGAATTAGATTTTATTGATAACTAAATACTAGTATATCATAATGATTGTGTGAATGTTATGGAGTCCAACAATAAAATGAGATAAATTTTAGTATGACATTGTACTAATTGCTAATGCTATATTATGAATTTGGTATTAAATTGAACTTAAAGAATATGGTACTAATGGACCGTCTTTAATTTTCATCAATTAAGTATATCATAGATGTAGTGTTGATTTATTTTAGATTTTGTAATAGTACTTGAGGAGCGAAGAGATAAAACACTTTAATTATAAAGTTGGGCTAACATGTTCTCCTTGAGTGAGCTCAAATACTCCTTGTGTGCACAAAAAGTCATAGAAGACCACTATGTTGTAACAAGATATCCTATGTACCATGCTAACTGTAAAATTACTATAGATGAACAATTAAATACCAAATTGATGAGCTTGGTGATTAAATATTTTATAATGAGCATTGTATATTGTACAATTAACAAAGAGCATTGTAAGCGAACAAATTTTCATTGATTCTAATATGGGTGAATTTGAGTGAGGTGACCAAACTTTTCTTTCAAAACCATATGTGTAGATATAAAAATTAAGTACAACATGTCTAATATTTTTGTAGATATACACATTAATTAGACCAAATTTTTCTTTCAAAACCATATGTGCAGATATAAACATTAAGTAAAACATGTCCAATATTTTTGCAGATATACACATTAATTACACCAAATTTTTCTTTCAAGACCATATGTGCAAATATAAACATTAAGTAAAACATGTCTAATATGTGTTGTTGATTGATAAGAATTACTAATCTTTTTCACAAGGCAACATGGATACACCACAAGGCACAGGCGAGGATGTACTAACTCACACATCTTTAGTGAAGGTAAACCTTAATTAGTGTAATCGTACAAATTATATAGAAATAAATTTGATATTATTATGTTCTTTTCTTTATGGATTTGGATTTATTTTCATGGAATTTTATTGATATTGATGTCACAACTTGATACTTATTGATAGGGAAAAGTAAAAATGACAGCAAATCAAATGCGATAAAAAACACAGGTAGCGCTAACTTTGTATTCATGGCCCATAAACTCATAACAAAAATATAGTAATGAAATTCTTAACCTTTTCCTTGAGAGAAACATAACCAAGGAGACAGACGCACTGAAAGAAGAATTCATACTTAGAGTCAATTCTTTGAAGGTAAGCAATAATTAATCTTAAGCAATGATAAAAGTTCAATAGATGTTTATATTTTATAATATCTTATTAATCATGATCTAAAATATTGTGTGTTCTTCTTACAGGATTTTGTGACACCTGTGAGATCGCATGGTCAATATGGTGAGGGTTGTAGCACACAACCTTCATGTAAGTAACAGTTTCTCTTTACAACATTATAATACTTAACTTTGATCTTTATCTATTGAAAATGAAAACAAAAAATGTTGCAAATGTCTTTGCTAACAATGTGGGTTGCTCCTTTAGATGTCCTTGAAAATCACAATTTGGTTTATGCTTTGAAGTCCATAAAACAACTCTTATGAGAAGGAAAAATACAACAGTTCTACACCACATTCCTGCATCAAATTTCTATACTACTATAGTTATACAAAGATAACCCTAGTATGCATATGCAAATTAACTCTAGTGCACCAAAAAATACAATGTAAGAATTATATTTTTCCAACCATAGAAACCAATCATAGCTGCAACTGCCATCATTCCATACATATCATATGTATATGCAACCACAATAAGAAGCTATCCATTTCTCCCATATAAATCAATCATTCCATATTTGATACAATGAGAGAGTTTGATTTGTTGCTCCAAATGAAATAATTGGTACATGAAGTTCACTAGCTACATGTGAAACAATATGAGCAATAACAGAAGATTGTGGCCCTACTAGTGCAACATTATTTGTTTTCATCAACATTATAACACTTAATTTTTATTTTCAGATGCTTTAGCTAGCTAGTATCCCATTTGATCTTCATCTATTGCAAAAGAATTTTGCTAACAATGTATTCTTTAGCTCATGATGAAGTGTGGACACCTCCTTCAATCATTGCTCTGATATTGTCAATTGCATTTTCGGTAATAAGGAGCTTACAAACATCTTTTACTATGCTAAGAACAATTGGTAAAACCTTGTTTTTCTATATTTTGTAATGTGATAATCATGCATTATTATTTTTGTTGGGTGGGATTTGAAGGATTTGAGAAAATATGCAAATCAAATCCATGAAGCCCTCAAATACCTACATGTAGAAAACCTATCTTAGAGAAGAAAAAGACAAGAGGAGGCAAGGGTTTGCCTTGATACCATGAAGGATTTTAGAAAATATGCAAATCAAATCCACGAAGCCCTTGAATACCTGCATGTAGAAAACCTGTCATAGAGAAGAAAAAGACAAGAGGAGGCAAGGGTTTGCTCTGAAAACATGTAAATTGTATTATTAGATGAAGAAAAGATGTAGATTATTACAAAAAGATCAATCCTTATAAAAGGATATTGAAACTCGAAAGGGTAACCTAAAAGGTAAAATCCATTTAATAAATACTAATTAATTATTAAATGTGAATAAAAAAAGTGCATAAAGTGAAATCTTAAGAAAGGAGAAAAGGTAATTTAATTAATGAAATTAAATTAACCTTTTTCTCTAACACCCCCTTAAGTCAAGGAACAATGCAGAAAGAGCAAGAAAACTACAATGCAATGTTGAAAGCAAACTTGGGTCCTAGCAACAAGGCCTGATGAGGTACCCAATTACAACCAAATCTCTATGAAATAGAGAAATAGAGAAAACCTAGTGGGAAAAACTCTACTTCAAAAAGAGATAGCTAAAAACCTAGTGAAGGACTGCAGAAGCCTCCAACTACAGGAATGTTTCAGAAAATAGGAACAAAAAGTGATCATGAAGAAATATTAGTGAAACATGAAGAAGTCATAAACTCTATCAAAAATATATTTCTAATTTGTAGAACCTCTTCTGAAATAGAACTTGACTAGGTAGAGAAGATTGTAATTTGCATCAAATTAGGAGGCAAATAAAGGCAAACAACTAAACTCAAAGATAAAAATGGCATGAAACACCAAAACCTAAAGAGTTGATCAATCTAACCAAGGAAGAATAAGAAACAATAGAAGAAACCCGCTAATGTAGACAAGGGTGAGGTGACAAGAAACTTAGAAAGTAGGCCAATATCTCCTACAAAATAGAAAGAACTAAGAACATTGAGAGTGAGGAAGAGGTACAAACACCTATAAAGGCATGTGCCATCAACACATCATGGGGTTAATTTCATGGAAGGGACACTCACTTGACAAAGGAAGAGGGCACTAAAAATAAACAACTATCCCCCCATGGCACTTTATAATGTAGTGTGAGTACAATAAGTCATAATGATAAAAAAGATCCTGAAAATGTAAGGAGTGGCACTTTATCTCAATGTGTTTGCATAAATGTGCTTACACATGATATCAATAATGATTAGAAAGGTTAAAGAGATTATACAATAGATAGTACAACCCAAAAAAAAGATCCCATGCCACGAAAATGATCCTCAGACCTGAAACACTCAAGTTATCCACCATAGTGCAATAAAGCAAAAAACATGATAGAAAGAGTATGGAGTAGAATATAGAAGAAAAAATAGCATTTATAAAAAGAGTATTGAACCAGCCTTCCAAAAATATAAAATTTTCAAAAAATGGAGTTGGGATGCTCAAGATATGCCCTTTGGAGTGAAAAACTAAACACCCAGCTTTGATTGCCTCAATAGGTAACCAAACTACATCAAAACTAGAAAATTCCTATGCCATTATCTCCTTCTCATAACCAACTTTTTGGTGCTTCTTTTAGATCAAAAAAAGACATTTGTATGCTTGAGATATCACAAAAAAACCAACAAGGCTCCTAGAAATGCATCAAAAAAATAATTTATTTTTTTATTTTTTTAAATTATTTTTTTAAAAGCATTGTCAGAGGAGCAGGGACTTGGCTATGCTCTAGGTGGTGGAACTATAGTTGTAGTGGTAGGAGGGAGGCACCACTAGTGGTGGGGGTCGACTAAGCAGCGGCGGTCGTCGGGAGCCACTACTGTCAGCAAGACCACCAACAGTTGTCGCTAGCGGTCTCAGTGACCGTTGGCAATTTTTTTAAACCATATCAGCCAAAAACATAAGAAACTGTGATTTTTTTTAATTTTTTGCCATAGATTGCATGCAAAGGTCATATGGCTCTATCGGGAAAAAAATGTTGCCTCCTAGATCAATGTTGTCCAAAATAGATGAACTTTATATGGAAACAGGGGTTTTGACACCTTGTGAATCCATCTGTGAGGTCTGTTTGGCCTCAAGCTACTCCAAAAATCAATAACCCCCTATTTTCTTAGGAAATACTTTAAAAACTCCATATCGATCCCTCAAATCGTCATTCTCCCTTTTTCTCCAAATATCGAACAAGCTACATCAGATCTGGCTCTAATACCATGAAGAACTTAAGAAAATATGCAATCCATGACGCCCTCAAATCCTTGCATGTAGAAAACTTGTCACAAAGAAGAAAAAGACAAGAGGAGGCAAGGGTTTGCTCTAATACCATAAAGGATTTGAGCAAATACACAAATCAAATCCACAAAGCCCTCGAATACCTTCATGTAGAAAACTTGTCATAGAGAAGAAAAAGACAAGAGGAGGCAAGGGTTTGCTTTGAAAATATGCAAATTGTATTCTCAGATAAAGAAAAGATGTAGATTATTACAAAAGATCAATCCTTATAAAAGGAGATCAAAATCTGAAAGGGTAACCTAAAAGGTAAAAGCCATTTAATAAGTACTAATTAATAATTAAATGTGAATGCAAAAAGTGCTAAAGTGAAATCTTAAGAAGGGAGAAAAGGTAAGTTAATTAATGAAATTAATTAACCTTTTTCTCTAACAAATTTTATACTCATGGACCTATTTTGTGCACTAATAGATAAACCTTCAGTTGATAGAACAATAGAGACTAGTACTACTAAAGTTGAACCATTTCCTGGAGCAGCCTATATGACTAGTACTGGTTCATTTGTGGGGACATTGTTGCTAAACAAGAGAACTATGTTTTTGTTAAAATTATGAAAGCTTCCAGGTGCTTTAAAATTGTTATTATTTATAGTGTAATGTAATTTACTTATACATAACTCATTTTGGTCTGATAATCCCATGATGTTTCTGTAGGAAATGATGTTTTCTTTGATCATCTTTTTGAAATGACATTGAAGCTATTTGGACCCACCATACGTAAAAGGTACGTAGTTTTGTATCATTGCTACAATATTTTTCTTTTCTTCCATTTATTTTATTATATTAAAGTTATTGATCTAACAAATTTATTTTTTCAAAGGTGGAATGAATAGGGTTCTGAATTAAAAAAATCAGCTCATTACATCTTTTGAGGACCGTTTTGGAAAAAACATTTTTGACACTACCCTGCTTCTCAAAAGAGCATCCAAACATATAAAGACTATAAAGGACCAATATAGAAGGATTCTAAAGGATAACCCAAAGTATGACCATCCTCCTATGATTCCACCAATGGAGTGGAATGAAATAATAGAAGATGCAAAAGAGAAAAGGTTGTGTGGTAAAGGAAATGAACCAGAATAAGGAAAAAGAAGGTATGTCATGATAGTATTAAGTAGAATGTAATCATGCACTAATTAGTGATCTTTGTAAATATATAATCTAACATGTCTCAAACTTTTCTTAGGCTATAGGACACATCAAAGGCTACAAAAGTGAGACTACAAAAGGTTGGCCAACACAAACTTGGCTCCACTGGCCATATGAATCTTCGATCTCAACTTGCAAGTAGCACCAATGAAAATTCATATAATTTTTTTATATATAATGTTGCAAACAATTTTGTTTAATCAAATCATACATACAAAACTAATGATACTAAGCAAATAATACAGGGCACAATGTAGAGCCCATGGATGAAGATAAAGAAATTGTCTTGAAGGAAGGCTATAAAGTTATGGTTGCATGCCTATGCCAAGAATCCGAAAGTCATACCCAAGAATATGTTGCACCAAATGAGACACAGGTAAATTGGTCAAATAAAAAGTAAATCAAATTGAATAGTTGAGAAATTTCTTTTTTGGTGTAAGTTTCCAACATAAATTGACTACATAACAATGCACATAACATTTCACTACAACCTTCAAATCCTATCATAGAACCTGTACGTCATGAAGGTCATGATGTGCATCATAGTGGTGGAGGCATTAATTTTCTATTAGAAATTAATTATGCAATTATCAATACAATTTAATATCTTCAATTGCAATTTGATGTATAACCTTTTTTTGAATATTTAGAGCATGTTGAACATCATGGTGAAGGAGTGGAGCATGTTTGAAGTGTTCAACATGTTTAGATGGAGGTGGATCAAAATTTTACTGTACATGATGTGGCATTGTTAGGTATGAAAAATGCATGTTTTGATTAAGTAAAAATAGGTTTTAAAGGACCCAAAACCTTTAAAAAATAACAAAGGTCTAGAGATAAACAAGAGATGTAAATATCATAGAAAAGCAGCACATGACAACATGAAATAGACCTCCAAAAAGAACAACCATGAGGTCGCCCAAGACAAAGTTGGAAAAGATAGCAAAAGAACAGTAAAAGAACAGTAACTGACCAGCTAAGAAGTCTTTATCAGGTCAACAGCCTAATATGCCAGAATATGCATATTATCAGTACCAGCCTTCACCTCGCCCTTCTTACTAATGTCCTCATTCTTCTTAGAATGAGCTTGGGTGTGTTTGCTTGGTCCCTGAGTCTCTGCCACCAAAGGGGAGTCCTACCCTTTTTCATTCTCATTCCTCTTCAAGAGGTTACCCACATTGTTCACCATCTGTTTGAACAATTTTTTCAAATTGCCCAATTTAGTATCCATTTTTGACACCTTCCCCTGAATACTACTAATCATTTTATCCATCACCCTTTGTTTGGCCTCGAGCAGTGGTATCTTATGCGTGAGGTTTTTAACTTCTTCTGCATTCCCAATAACCTCTAAAAGTATGTCTATATGTTGGCCCAATGTACGCTCACCTCTAGTAGTTTTGCTGACTTGCTCCATTTCCTTGCCCAGCAACTACATTTGTTCCTTAAGGAAGCCAATCTCCTTTAGAATTCAACTAGGGTTACCAAAAAGACTCTTGGACGACTTGAGCCTGCCTTCAATATTATCATTCAAATCTAGAATGTGCCCCTATTCTCCAACATCCTCATTATCTGAGTCCCCATTCTTCCTAGTCTGTAACCTATCCTCCTGTCGCCTTAAAGATTTTATTTTCCTTTCCAATCGGTGAGCCAAAGGCTCATCATCAAAAGGAGGAGAAACCCGATCATCTTGAAAGCCCTTACTACTCTTTCCTTTACCTCCACCCCTCTTATTATAGTGGTCTCTCACTAATTCCTCCATGAAGTCGCTCTCCCGATCAAAATCACCTTCCTCAACAATCTTTTTCTTCTTTTTGGAATTGCAACCCAAGCCCTTTTTCAAACTACCCAAACCCCCTTCAACTTCATCTTGGGTATCAAAATCATAGCCCTTATCCAGGAGACTCCCTTTCGTATCCTGGTCTGCCCCTTTCAAACTACCCTTGGGTTTCACAACCTTTTTGGACTTAAACACATTCATTATCAAGACCATAAGACCCTCATGGAAAACATGCTCACCATTCTGGTCTTTCTTAATAGCCTAAGTGGAAATACTAAGAGACTACAATAAATAAAATGGAAAATTGATCCTAACATCATGTCGAAAGTGATTTTCCCAACATGAAATGGTACCCATACAGCTTAGTGAATCTCCCATCTAAATTTAGATATTCCATTATCACAAAAAGCACAAATCACCATGGTCGAGATACAGAGGTCAGGTTGTAATACGAATTACCTATTTTAACCAAGCGAATTTTCTCCTATTCTATCTCCACAAAATCATCGATGGCCCTATTTGAGAGCTTCCTTTCCTGATAAAAATTAATCCCATCCATGTCTAGCCCTGTGGCCTCTGCAATTACTTCTTTGGTAACATCCATTTTCTATTTACCAACCATCACAAAGCCATCCTTCCAGGATTTGATAAATTGGTGCATAATAGCCAAATTGTTACCGCTAAGCCTTTCCATATACCCTATGAAATTGCCTCACCTTAGAATATCCCAAACCTCTGTCTTGTTCCTCCATTTCGAGTAGCTTGCTAACTCCACCTTTTTCCTTTTTCCTCCCATATTCTCTGCACCAAATTCGCTAGTTTTTGTTCTCTGAAAACCCCAAATTGCTCTACAACTAAATGCCACACCACAAATGAAAAGAGGAATGGCAAAAACTACCCAAAATTCGTGTGAAATGCTCGATTTTCTAAAAATCATAACCCACCACACTCCAAACAAGTTCACCTCATAATTACAAATCATTGACACCATCATAATTAAAATATTTTTGCTTAGATCTTCATTTATCATACTTGATAAGTTGGTAGCCATCTGGAGGTAAGGACTCATAAAAATCCCAACTGATTTTATGATCACTGAAACAAGCTACATTCGTAGCCCAGTTAGCAGTACGGTTGGCTTCTCTAAAATTATGAGTTATAATGCAAGTTTGAAAAGAATTTATAATGTTAATAACCTTGAAAATAATATTGTTGATAGTCCATGATGGTTCAGTAATTTTATTTAAACAATTAATAATGTTGAGGGAGTCGTCTTCCACCCATATGTTCCTCAAATTCATACTTTTGGCATAGATAAGACCATGAAGAGCAGCAGAGGCTTCTACAATATGATTATTTTGATCCCCTAATGGAATAGCCATACATCCCACATAGTCACCATTAGAGTTTCTAATAACAACTCTGCATCCTACTTTGCCCGGGTTCCCTTTCGAGGCCTCGTCAAAATTTATCTTAAACCAATTCACTGGAGGACAGTCCCATCTAGCATTATCCCTTGGATTAAGATCCTTAATATTAATTCCCAAACTCCTTATATTCCAGTTATTAGGCACCCCTTCTTCCCACTCATTACAAGGTTGTTGTCTAGAACCAATAATTTTAATATTTTCAATCATAAGGACCTTAATTTTATAGAACACCTAATTAGGACTAGATTCTGCTCCTCTAAAGATCCTATCGTTGCACTCCTTCCAAATGCCCCAACACAGATAAGAAGGAATGAAGTCTCACAATTTGACAATCAACGCATTCCTAGAAGGAGCCATCCAACTAGTGAAGAACAATTGGATGGTAGCACGAAAAATCCAATCCATTTTCAATAAGCTACAAACTTTATCCCAAAGCTTCTTGGTAAAGGGACAATGCAACATAATATGATGCACTGATTTTCCATAATTCTTGCAAAGAACACATCAATTAACAATGATGAAACCTCTCTTCTTAATATTATCAAGAGTCAAAATTTTATTCTATAGAAGAATCCAAAAGAAGATATTAACTTTGGGTATCATGCCTTTCACCCAAGCCTTAGCCTAGTAGGGTTCATCATGATCATCGAAAGAGTTAGCATAGGCTAAGGCAATAGAGTACATACCACTGGGGTCAGTTTTCCATATCAAAACATCCTCTTCATGGTTTAAAAAGAATGCATTCAAACACTTGCCAAGCTCAATAAAGTTATGGTCCACACTATGAAGATCCACCCACATATCATCCTTCCAATAATCACCCACAAAAGTACCAAACTAATTCTTGCATTGCTCCATATACCTATTCCACCTTGGATCATCACAAAGAGGGTTGTCCAAGATCCAAATGTCTTCCCAAAAAAAAAAAAAATTCTACCATTTCTCACCTTCCATTTAACCCCTTTTCTGTAAAATATATTTGAATTTTTTAGCATTCTTCTAGATCAAAGATCCCCCTTGTTCTAAATCACTATTAAGGAAATGATGAAAATCAAAGTGGTCCCTATTATATTTATCAACCCAAATATTCTTCCATTCCCCCTCTTCCTTGTGCCATCTCCAAAATAATTTAGCCAATAAGAATTCATTCATTGTAGTAATCCTTCACAAACCAAGCCCTCCCTTCCCCTGGGACATACAAACATTTTCCCAAGCAATCAAAGGGAGTCTTTTTTTAGTCTCCATTCCAGTCCACAAGAAATTCTTCTGAATTTTATCAATAGCAAGAGCAAACTTTCTCAAATTTTTGAAAATACTCAAAGCATAAAGTGGAACACTTTGTAGGATAGACTTCAAAACAATAACCTTATCAGCCTGATTGAGGAGAGAACCTTTCCAACCAGAAAGTTTCAAGTAGATTTTATCAATCAGTGAGTTCCAAAAGCTGTCAGGAGGGGCTAAACCCAAAGGTAAACCCAGATAAGTTCCAAGTAGAGAACTGCTCTCACAGCCAATAATCTTTTTGATTTTATTTTGTCTTGCATCACTAACATTAATAAAGTAGATCACACTTTTGCTCCAGTTAATTATTTGACCAGTGGCCATCACATAGTCACCCAAAGCCTTCTAAATGTTCCTAGCATTTCTCACTGAAGCCTCCCCCATAACAATAAAATTGTTAACAAATTGTTGATGAGAGCACACTAGAGCAGAAGATGAGGGATTAAGGCCCACAAAGTCCCATTTCACCACCATATTATCCACAAATCTCCCCAAGAATTTAGCCAGAATAACAAAAAGAATAGGAGAGATCAGGTCCCCTTGTCTAAGACCCCTAGAAGCCTTAAAGAAAGAGGTAGGGAAACCATTAACAAGCACCGAGAAGGTGGCCAATGAAACTAACATGAAGATAAGGTCCCAAAATCTCTTATTAAAGCCAAACGCTTCCAATCCACGAAGGAGGAAATTCCAATCCATTCTGTCATAAGCTTTTAAGAGATCAAGCTTAAGAAGAAACCCTTCCTTCTTCGACACCGCAAGAGAATGAATATTTTCATGAACTAAAATAATGGAATCCAAGATCTGTCTACTAAGTTCAAACCCATTTTGCTGCCTCAAGATGATAGCCAGAAGAAGGGATAAAATTCTGAGAGTAAGAACTTTAGAAATAATCTTATAAAAAGAATTACACAAGCTAATAGGCCTAAACTAATCCAATCTATCAGCACCTAAATTCTTTGGAATAAGGGCAATAAAGGTGCCATTTAATTCTCTAAGGATGTTTCTAGTACATTCCTTCACACCATTACAAATATCAACACCAATGATATTCCAATATTTATGAAAGAACAAAAAAGGAAACCCGTCAGGACCAGGGGCTTTGTCACCCTCGAAAGAGAAAATAGCCTTAGAAATCTCATCCATAGAAGGAATGGAAGTGAGGGATAGATTTTGAGCCTCAGAAATACAAGTTGGAATGCACTCTAGAAACATATTCTGCTTATCCAAATTCAAATCGGGTTAACCTTGAACTAGTCTGCTAAAGAACTCCATAGCCTCCATTTTGATAATCTCTTCATTATCAGTCAAACCTTCATCTGTATTTAAGTCTGGAAATTCTATTAGCCATCCTATGCTTTAAAGTAGTCAAATGAAAGAACTTAGTATTTCGGTCACCTTCCTTCAAAAATATCTTTCTAGAATGATGTCTCCAAAACATCTCCTCCTTGGTAATAAGGTCATGAAGTTCAACCAGTTTTCTACTTTCCTCCTCCCTTGAGGCCACATCATAACCATCAGTTTGAATCCTATCTTGAATATCATTAAGTTCCTCCAAAATCTTCTTTTTGTTCTCAAAAATGTTTCCAAAGGTATGTTTATTCCATTTCTTAATATTCTTCTTTACATTTTTCAATTTGGTTTTATGTTATGTTCTATTGGTTAATGAAATACTTGTAACAGTTAAAAAAGAAAAAGAGTATGCCAATTTAACCCATTTACTTGTTATTGCAATAGAGCCTCCTTTAGTGTAGCATCCTACTACTCCTCAAAATAGAAGGAAGCATCATAATTTGACATTACATGTGCCACAAGAGGAGGAGAATGAGGAAGATATTGATGCTCCTATCAGCCTTTACCTTAAGAAAGCTAAGAAAAACAAAAAGAAGAAATGATTTTTTTAAAATGCTCTTTGATAAACTTTGTTGTATAATGAAAGAACATTGTTTTAAGTAATTATCTAAGATTGTTGCATATTAATATTGATTTTTATGTCATGTTAATGAATATTGTTATGTGTTAATGAAGTCTTGATTAGTATTGTGTATTAATGAATTTTATATCATATTAATGAATGCTATGTGATTCTATTGATTAAATGTTTTAGTTCATAAATGGATGAATGAATGAATGAAGTATGTAATTAGATGATAGAGGGGAATTCAAATTAATGTTAGGGGGAGGGGGTGAGGCCAAATGAGTTTCTACCTTCATATGGTTAGCCTTGTTAAGTAAAGAATATTAAAATATTCTCAAAACCAAGTGAAGCTCAAACTAACATACCTTAACATACCTTCATTTATTATAGGTCTAGAATGATGGGATGATACTCTATGGTATAGGTATGAATCTCTAGAGGAAGATTAGGAGGAATTATAATTTGTGTAGGGATCCTCTAAAGTTCAATTTGGTTGACCCTCTCTACTAGAATACTGTTGTTGTTCTTGTTAATGGTTGGGCCGCCATCACATTTGTTGCAGACAATCTGGGTATGCATATGATCATTTTAAATGTTTTTTCCTTCAATTATGGTGAGAGATATAATTATATAATGGTACTATAATTAGACATGATTATAATTAAACTCAAATTATATAATGGTACTATAATTAGACATAATTATAATAATTAGTACATGACTTGTTTTTTATTTTGAGCATTAAAAATACAATTAGTAGTTTGACTTGATCTCTAGTCAATGCCTACCAAGGCAGTTGGATAGATATTTCCACAAGGGGAAGGGGAATCACAATAGTAATGGTCTATAACTATGCATTTTTCAACATTTAGAACTATTATGTCTTCAACTACAACATCTCTCGCATACTTAGAGCCACCTTGTATGAACATAAATCTCATTCATCTCATACATTAACAAAATACAATCTAATCTTCAATTGACTCCATGTAATAGTTTAAATACACTAAGATCTTCTTACTCTTGTATAACTAAGAGATGTGTTCAAGAAATATAGATAAATGCAATATTGCTAAGGATTACGATGGTAAAAAATTAAGCTTAAAAAGGATAAGTCAATTTTGACTATTCAACAATTTTAGTTTAGGAATTAAGCTTAGTGTGTGAAGTTTAAGCTATTTGAATTAGGGATTGTTCTTCCAGACATCACACACTTGGGAGCCAGGTAACTGAGAGTTCTAGTTGCAATTATAATTTGAGGCAAATTATTGTGCTCTAGGCTAAATCGAAGTATGGATTGGAAATACTCGTTCAACACTTTACACATTTGGCCATAGAACCTACAATAGATCTGAAAATGTACAATTCTATGCAATTCTTACTTATTTGCAAATATAAAAAACATTACAAAACTTTTAGACATGCATTTCCAAACATTTAACCATGAAAATGTTGTAACTACAGGCTCTCTAGGATTGGAATTGGGATGATCTTGTAGCATATGATCTCCCTACAATATTGTGCTTTGTCAAATTTATGACAACAAACCCAATTCTCTACATTGGTCTTTGTCAGGTAATGAAAATTTATACATCTCTCTCTCTCTCTCTCTCTCTCTCTCTCTCTCTCTCTCTCTCTCTCTCTCTCTCTCTATATATATATATATATATATATATATATATATATATATATATATAAAACTAATTATTTGTATTATTTTTTCTTAGATAATGAAAATTTATAGAATTCAATCTATACATATACATAAATAGAAAAGAATTTCATATAACTAGCTAAATTTTGTATTTGAGTAATGCATAGAGCCATGATAGGATTTATTGGATTCACAAACAACAACCTTGCAAACCTTGTAAACAAAGTTGTAATGCTTAGTCCTATTGCTTATCTAGATCATGTTACTTCTCCCCTATCAAGAACTGTAACAACAATCAACCTTGATCAGGTAATTATTTGTTAACTACATTTCTATATTTTAATTCATATGTATACCAACTTTCTTTAATGCTAACCATTTTCGCTAAAAAGTACACTTGGTTCAAGGCATCTACGAATACAATACATCAACATAAGTTGCATAATCTATTGGCCTAACCACAAACATTCCCCTTCGAGATTCATGACATGGCTTAACCACCTCTTGTGTTGTATAAGTCTAGTGGTTGTATCGAGCATTAACAGGTCAATCTTTTGGTGCAACGACAACCCTAGCTTGTAACAAGTGGTATCAGAGCTAGGTTATAGGTTTGAATCTTCTTGGGTAATGTTACAGGGGGGACTATCGAACTAACCACCAACATTCCCCTTTGAGATTTGTGACATGGCTTAACCGCCTCCTATGTTGTATAAGTCTAGTGGTTGTATCGAGCATTAACAGGTCAATATTTTGGTGTAATGACAAACGTAGCTTGTAACAGAATCATCTATTGAATATCAATAAAAATTCATGAATATCAATATTGCATTTTACACTCTCTCTTTTACACTAATTTAATCATTATTTAAATCAAATTTGGGATTCTTCATTTATTTTAGTGGAAGTAGTAGCTAGGGATTTGAGGCTATGGATTAATAAATTCTTCCAAGAGTTCAAAAGATGTTGATCTTTAATTATTGGTGAGCATATAATAAGTTTTGATATATATTTCTAAATATTTAATATATTAATTAAGAGTATCCATTTGAAGTACACATTCACTAGGAAGGTGATGCAGAGATAATATTGGATCTGTACATCACATGGATGGACAATAGTAAGATTTTGTGTTGCTAATTATATTTGTAGTTCTCATAGACATAATACTTGTTAAATATATAGTTTCTTCCTTGACCTTATAGCTTCATTTATTCCTTTTTGCAGTCTAAGGACTTCAAGAAAATTATTGACGCTATCATGCAGGATATGACCTCCTATATTAGTCTTTTTTGTACTCATTGTTATTGTTTGTGGTTCTTGTAGAGCAGTTATGATTATAGTCGTTGCATACTTGATCTCATCCAATATTTTATGCAACTTTTCCACCTTAGTAATAGTGATAATAATTCTATAAAATGTGCTTTTAGCTTGCCAAACAACCAAAATTTTGTGGGCAGAGTTTAGTTTTTTTCACAATTCAGATTATTGAAAGATTCAACTCATTTATTGTGAGAAATTTGTCTTAAGAAGGCTCTACCTTCCTCAATAGACAAAACATCAAAACTCCCAAATTATATATTAATATGATTCAACTCTACAAATAGTGGAAAATCCCATGATTCTATGCAAGTGGACCATCATTGTTCTCTTTAGCAATGAAAGGAAATTTTGATAGATTGCTTGTACTTTTCCTTCTTCACCTTTCTAATTGTAACTCAAGAATTTTTTTCCCTTGCCCTCACCTCAAATAGTCCATGTATTTTTCAACAATTATATTTCATAACTATTTTTGTGAATGTGAGGGAAATGTTGGTATGTAGAATCTGAATGAAAATGACAAGTTTTATTACTTTTCAAGGAAGCAAGGTGTAACATACAATATCTTGGAACTTGTTATATTAAGAGGTAGAATGATAATTATTTGTAGTGGATTTGAACTCCCACCACATCCACATACTTTTATTTTTATGAATTTGATGAGCATGAGATGCAGTGGGGGTCTAAATATGAAACTATCCATGTACTGCCCCAATTTGTTGAGGAAGGTGATATGACTTGCATTAGAGGGGATTATATTTGGATAAATGACCACAACCCTAAAGGCTATATTAGATCTATCATTCATATTGATTTAGATAATGAGGAGGTGAATGAATTGGCAGAATTATTCAATTATCATGGGATATGTTATGTATCCATGCGGCTTAGCTTTTGCCCATGCCCTTAAGGAACTCTTCTCTCATTGTATTTCCATAATTTCCTGATCAACTCATGAACTATTGATGCATCAATAAAGGGTTTTTAAAGACCTTAAGAACTCTTAGGTTTTTACCATGCCCTAATTAGGTTTTTTTCATGCACTTTACTCTCATTGCATTTCCATTGTTTCTTGAACTAATGAAATCTAAGTGTTTTTGTGGCACTCTTCTGTTAGTAAACATTTAAAATATTAGAGATTTATGTTAGATTTATCATGTTGAGATTGTAGTTGGATATATCAAGTTCTATTACTTTGTAGTTGGATTTATTTTTTGTTAAGTCATTTTTACTATCATAAATTATGTTGCTAATTTATGCTAGGCTACTACGATCTGATCTTTATTGTAATGTCAAAACATATTCAAACTATCAGAATTTTTTATTTTTGTTAGGAATGATAGATAATTTATAACAAAATAATGCTAGTTTTAGACTAGATGTAAAAATTTGTTTAGTTTTTAGGTTATTATCTATGATGGAGAGGAGCCATGTCATAAAAGACCAACACTAGCTATTTTACAGACCAGTCAATCTTTGTCTTCTTTTACTATCTTTCACAATTCTCTTTTAATTTGTTGTTCCCTTGTTAATATAATTCAATAGTCAAGTTTGCATTGCAGGTTCTTACATATTGTATATTATTGTATAACTTGCAATGTTCAATTTTATAATAGATGACAGGACATGAATATTATCTTTCATAAGTCAAAATTACATGATTTGAGATTGTCGAGTGAAATCCATTGCTTAAAATAGTTATTTAAGACACAAAGCTTTCCATTTCATCACCTCAAATAGTCTATGCATTGTTTTTCATTTCATCTTCAGTGGTGGAACAAGTACATTGACTACTTGTTCTTCTTATTCCTTGGCTCCCATCCTATCATATTATTTTCATGTAATAATAACTACAATATACCTGGATTATAAATAGTAGTGACCATCCATCACAACCTATCCTTCTAACATCTTTTGCAATGGGGTGAGAAAAATCAAAACCCTTGTTGTTTGAATCCACAATACATACCTCATTGTAGTGTTTCCAACTTGAAGACCATCGCAAGAGGACCCCACAACATCATTACCTTAATGTGAAATGGGTGAAACCACATGATTAGATGTATTGTTGCAATAATCTAAATAGGTGTCACACCTTGGTATCTTATTTTCATCATCTCCAATGGGTTGATCCATGGTTGATGATGACTCAATGGCATGGTATGAATCATTGGTTCCAAAGTTGTTTCTTCATTAGAACACCCACCTATGATTGATTTTTGCATTCATTGTGATCACTTCTAGGATACAAGCTAGAAACAAATGATTCACCTTTGTTTGGTACACCAAGAATTATGTGAAAGGAAGTATATCATATATCTCTTAAGGAAGAGAGCAACACTTGTCATAGTTAGTCATTATGGCTTTATTTGTTGCTGAGACACAAGGACTCTTCTGAGTTCTTTCTTTCCATCCCTATTTATTTACAAAAAACATTCCATAATGTGCAATTCTACTGCCCATAACCAAAACTAAATTGAATTGAAATGATAAAAACTTCTCTTTAGCCTACAAGCTGGCAAGATCATGCACTTATACCACTAAAAAATCCCTTGCCAAATTCAGCCTCAAAATTAGAGACTCAAGGAACTTCGTTAAATACATTGCAAACAATCTTTTTACATGTTGTTTCAATGTTTCATTCTATTAATGATTTCTTTAAATGATGTCAAATGTGTTTTAAATGGTCTCAAATTGTTACTAAGATGTTTATGTAAAGAACGATAATGTAGATGCAATCGTTTTTTACTTTTGAATGCATATAGATGATCCACACTATGTAAATATGTAGGAAGACATTAATATAGACAATTTTCATGCAAACTAAATATGAGAGAGATAACTTTTGACATTTAAACTCCTTGTGACTACAATAATGTTAGAATGCAATAAATTGCTTACACAGTGAAATGACAAGAAAAAGGTCAACTTTTGGTTTACAATTATGTATCTGATGCAATTACCAAACTCCATGAATTCCTATCAAAATGATCAACATTGAATTGAACCTTTCCAAACATACAATACTTTATTCAATTCCATCTGTTAATATGCTACAAATTCATTTAAATAGTTGAAGTATGAACTATTTTCTATTTAAACTCTACGTCCTACTAGAAATGACTTCCAGTAGGTGATGGGTTTCTATGGCTGGGCATAAGCCTATAAGTCTTCTATATTCACCCAGAAATCAATCTTTCTACTAAAAATCTAAATTATTGCAATTGAAGGGCACAATACATTTTGGTATGAGATATTTAGGGAATGATGAATTGAAGTTGCAAGGAATTTTGGGTTTTTACTGGGCAGGAGATGCAGGTGACAAGAAAAGGACTTCAAGATATTTCTTTAGAATACAACTTGTCTAACAATGATATGTCACTTAATGTAAGTCTAGTTCAACTTTTATAAGTTTTGTTTTAGATAAACTAGTAAATACTAAATGCCTTCTTATTTTCTGGACATCAACACAAGGTAATGATTGATTTTCATTTTTTCCATGTAAGCTTGAAATAATAGTAGTGCTTGATATGATGTTTCAAATTTTCTTAGTTAAGTTGTGTATCGGTAGGACCATGAGAATGATGATGTAGGGGAGGAGGCAAAAGATGTTGATGATGAGATGATAGACATTGAAACTCTTAATTATGATGATATGGACAATGTTTAAAAGCTACAGAAGATCTCATAATGCTATATTGATATCATGCAAGTATGTGCAGAACAAATACATAATATATGAAAAGAAATAAACATATAACCATTGAAAACTAAATAACTACCACAATATTGTGAATTTGGATTAATCATCTAAAACTGGAATGGGCATAATAATTTCCCAAGTGAGAAGATCATTTTGTGTAAAATTATTGAATTGAAGATGATTCTAGAAAAAGTGAGATTTATCCTTGATATGGAGCCCCCTGCATATGTCACTAGACTTGACTCTTTCTTGGGCACATTGTGTATTTCCAGAAGTTCATTAAAAAATTTGCATAAAAATCCTATTGGTTGGATAAGTTGACTCGAAATGGCAAGCCATATGCATGAGAGATTGCACAAGGAGAGGCCTTCGAGGAGCTCGAACAAGGCTAGTGTGTATGCCCATTTTGGCATATCTAAATTGGGACAAGGATTTCTATGTTAGAGGCATCCACATGAACATAGAAATCCTTGTCCCAATTCAGATATGCCAAAATGGACATACACACTAGCCCTGTTTGAGCTCCTCATAGGCCTCTCCTTGTGCAATCTCCCATGCATATGGCCTACCATTTCGAGTCAACTTATCCAACCAATAGGATTTATATGAAAAGTTCTTAATGAACTTCTAGAAGTACCCAATGTGTCCAAGAAAGAGTTAAGTCTAGTGACATCTATAGTGGGCTTTATATCAAGGATAAATCTCACTTTTTCATAGAATCATCTTTAATCCAATTTTTTTTATAAAGAAAGCAGGTTGGTCAAAAATTCAACCAATGTTGGTATGAGTTCATCGAAATTTAGACCAAACTTAGTCAATTTTTTTACCAACTCATCAATGAGGATGTCATCATGGATTTGACATCTTGGTTGATCAAAGATCACAATTGGTCAAAATTTTGACCAAACTTGGTCAAATTTTAGACCAACATATTGACATTGTATCTCATTGAAAAGGATGACATTTTTTACCAAATTGTGTGTTGATATTTTGACGCTCAGAAGGCGTGGTCAATATTTTGATGACAAAAATAGAGAAAAAACTATTAGTCAAAAATTTGACCAATATGAGTAAAAAATTCAACCAATTTTGGTCAAAAAATGAGTCAAAATGTACTAGTGCAATGCTGACAATTTGGTAAGGTATACTAGTTCCAAGAATAAGGAGGATGACAATGAAGAGAAAAAAAAAGATAGTTGAAGAAAAGAAAGGAGAAAATGAAAATAAATATGAGGACTTGGCTACACAAGAAGATGAGCTTAAGAGAATGGATAAGAAGTTCCAAGGCAATTAGAAAGTAATTTCACAAGAAATATCTATTTTTTTACTATAGCTCAAACACACAGAGACTGTGATAGATACTATTATGAGTCGGCAAGTAGATGAAGCAGAAAAATCAATTCATGATAGTCATAATATTATAGAGACACGGCTGGTCACCCCAATCATAGATGCAAGTAGGGATGCAACAAGTTCTTCAAAGTCACCCCTTGATACTTTGATTCCAAACATGATGAGCTCCACACTACATACATCTATAGAAGACCTTGAAATAGAGATAAAAGAGACTCAAGAAATTCTTGAGAGAATAACAAAGAAAATGGAGAGCCTAATAAGTATTTAGATCAATGAAGACAGTCTATAGAAAAAAGCAACTAAAGTCTGGGAAGAATTTGATAGTAATTTTAAGACTATGGTAGACGTAGCTACAATCAAGGTCTAAGTAGAACATGATGCAAACCTATTCAAAAAAGGTATGCTAAAACATGAAGGATGACTTAGCCAACTTAGACACTTGTATTAGAGAATTAAGGAGATGCATTCATGAAGGCAAAGAGCTTTGTGAGAAATGTGTTCCTGCAAATGAACATATGAGTACCTTTATAGATCATATCAAGGAAAAAGAAGATGAATTGAGAAATGTGATCAAAGAACTAAGAAATATAGATGCACAAGTGATTCACATGGAGTAAACTATTAGCAAAATTCATGATGAAAGAAGAATTTTGGAGAGCAACAAAGAGAAGTTATTACATAGGTTCTCTTTGTTAAGAGAACATCTATCTTTGAAGATTGATATAGTTCAAAGATAACTTGAAGATTGTTTGAAAGTGAAGCCATCATATGGAATTTTCAGCTATCAAAACTTTCAATCAACTGAGTTAGCATCCTATGGATTGTGTGCACTTTTAACAGTGTCAGATCAAGTAAAACAAGCATGGAATGAAGGTCTAACCAGCTTGAAGAATAACTTTGTTGATTGTATTGCATTGTTAAATAGTTCATCAACATGAAGAAAAAAGGTCACAATAAAATTTTGCTTTGTACATAGTTTTTGACTCACCTTTTTCATTGACGTCAAAGGGGGAGAGATAGTGAAAGGAAAATTGTATATGTAATCTATAAACAGAGATACAAGATAAAGTATAGTCAAAGGAGGAGTAATATGAATATTTTTATTAGGAGATATAAGGGTTTAACCATCTTTAAGAATAACTCTTTTGATTGTATTGCATTGTTAAATAGTTCATCGTCATGAAGAATAAAGGTAGCGTAAAATTTGGCCCGTTCATGGGTGTATTGGGGTTAATCCAATCTCAAAAAGGGAGAGGGCATTATGGATACCTTTTGAGGAGAGAATGGATCAAAATTAATTTTGATAGGGTGACAAGGGGTAACCTAGTTGTATCAAGGTGTGGATGTGTGGCAAGAGATCATAAAGGCAACATAATTGCATTTACAACCAAACGATTGCCAGATGGTACAAATAACATTACAAAATGTTTTGTTGCCAAAAAAGTGTTGGGGTTAGGAGTAAAAATTAGATGTCAATGTATACATTTGGAAGGAGACTCAGAAATCATTATCAATGGCATTAAGAAATGAAATATGGAGGCATGGCATCTAGGTTAATATACAACAAATCAAGGAGTTACTTCTGGACTTCAAGGATTTTAAAGTTTCACATTTTTGAGGAAGTGAATCGAGTGGTAGATTGGCTAGCCAATTTAGGTCCCAATTCAAAATTGGGTCCTCAATATGAAAAATTTTAGGACTTTTGTCACCTTGGAGAGAAAATAAAGAGAGGAAATTTGATGGCCATTAGATTTAATAATCCACTCATGGTACCTCAATTTGAAGTCTAAAAGGAATGGCATTATGATTTCAACTCACAAGGACATTAATCATCCCAGTGTAAGTAGAGATTTCCATGATACCAAGGTATCCCTCACGTGTGTCAAAGGAGTGTTTAGCTTGCTTCGGTACCTTGTTCCAGAAAGTTTCGAGGATGTTAAATTCAGGCAGAAGGTAGGGAAAGGTCATTGTTTTTCTCTGAGACAAAAATGGAGGCAAATTATTCTCTTGGTTTAGATTCACACATACAGACCTATGAAGGTCGGATATCTACATGGCACCTAAAGCACATTTTCATTATCGATGAACCAAGCTTTCTGAAAAGAGTTTCGTAGTTACTCGAGCCAGGAAGAGAAGGTCAAATTTAGATGTGGCATCATTGTTTGAGGCACTTGCTTTGATGGTGGGGGGATTTAAAGATGAGGTTCAATGGGTTGTGGTTGTAAGCATCGACAGGCAATGGCTCCTAAGATTGGATTACATTATTGAGTGAGTTGTTATGGGTGAGGGAATTGAAATGGGTACTGAACCCTTGTAGCTAATTGGCAATGGGGAATCCTCCATTCAACCAATGGTGGTGTGGACATCTTCTAATCTGTAGGGTGTTCACATCCCCAAAGTAGAATAGGGATGAAAATGAACATGGAATACCTGGCTAAGAACATTTGGGTGACAAAGGAGGAGGGACGAGGGTTTATGAAGGCCACACCGAGGAAGAGAACTTTGGCCCCTGGACAACAACTTCACCATCAGATTGTGAAGAAACATCAACTAAAGGAGGGGGTGTCCACAATAGAGGGAATGTGGATTGATGCTTCTCTACTTCCAGAGGAGGGAAAAGGTAGTAGAAAGCATCGCAGGATGCATCAGGGATTATCAGTGGAGGATGATCGTGCAACCCCAATTTTTACTCACAAGGAAGCGGCAAACTGGTTCAAGGAGTAGCTGATAACAGAGGTGGTGGCACTTATTGTAAAATTCTTTAGAATAACTGAGAGGGGGGGTGAATCAGTTATTCAAGGTCCAAATACCTTTTTAATACCTTTTAATGAATCCATACCCTTTTCATCTGTTCAAACTTAAATTAATCATATAAGCAAATTACTATAAATCAACATGCAAAGATAAAACATTCAAGATCAACACATGACACAATGATTTACATGGAAACACAATTTGGGAAAAACCACCAGTAACATGCTACTTGATTCTCACTCTTCTGAAGTGACGCCCTGTTAAAGGCTTACAACACACTGTTAAATGTGACCTTGTTAGAGGATTTTACCAAACTGTTAGGAATGGGCCTAATTAAAGGTCTTTAGAACATTCACTTGGAATGTCACCTTGTTAAAGTATTTATCTAATGGTTGTTAAACCAACCTAAGTCCATAGGATTTATCTTACTATTACAATTGCTAGAAAGTAACGATAATGGTCTTTTGATTAGATATAACTTACAACATACTTTGCAGATTTCAGATCACTCTTTCAGTTCAATCCTTATGCTTGGCTTCAATCACTTCAGCTCTGACTGCTTGTCTCCCTCTCAAGCTTCATCTTCTTGAGTCTTCTTACTTATCTTGCCAATGCAATCATCCTTGTGGTCATCTATCCAAACAGAGTTCCTATGCTATCTTCTCCTTAGCACATTCTTCAGGATTTCATGCTTTTATGCTTGACCACGGCTCTCTCTCTCACTATCCCCTCTATTCTTTTCATTAACTTATGTCTTCTTATATAGAAGTATGATTTGCCTTTGCCGCTCAATTCTCCCTCTCCAATTTTAGGGTTTCAAAATGGATTAGGTAGGATACAATGTATCTACCCTATATCTTGTTTTCTTCTAGAAACTTTGCCAATTGTATCTTAAAAATGTTCTACATGGTGTTCTGTGCCACCAGCTCATCGTTCTTATCTTCCTTTTAATTCACAAACTTCTAGATAACAACCTTGTCAGCTTAGATCTGGCAAATCTTCGATTTCCAAAATAATGCAGCAACTCAGCATTATTGAGTTACTGGTGCTCGATACCTTTGTGTTACTAGGCACCTATACCTGCTCGGCACTTGGTTCTGCTCGGCACTTGGTTTTGCTCGGCATCTGAACTTGCTCGGCACTTAACTAGGAATTTTCTCAGCTCTTACTAGCTTGCTCGGCTCCTTCTCTCTAATGAACTTAGTTTGAGCCTTACAAAAGACTTAGATATGTTTCAATGTGTCCATTCTTTGTATCTTATAGTATGTAATCAAATACACTTTTTCATCAATGGCTTAGCTGATCCTTGTACTTCATTACAACATCATAACTTCAACCTTTCTCTAGGTGTTCTAGTTACATCTTATTGATTGCCTCCACCTTGACAATCAACTAATTGATAGTATTTGGATCACTAAAGCAATTGTCATCCCTACAAGTAGCAAGTTTGACATCAATGACAAAAAAATGATTGAGGACATTCTTTACCAGTTCCATTATTATTCCAACAACTTTTCTTATGATCATTTCAATCATTTCCAACAATCACCCTCTTTGGCATTGATGGCAAACCAAACTGATCAAGTAATCAATTCAGTTACCACCAAGATTGTATACGTTAGCTTGCTGCATTTTCACTACTGATCACATATATCTCCCTCTTTCATATATATCTCCCTCTTTCTCTACATTGATCATTTTTCTGCATATTTCTCCCTCTTTGACATAAATGCCAAAGATGTAGTATATAAGCTTTGGCTTCTTGTTGTTTTTCTCCCTCTGTCACCATGCTTGTGACTGATTTGGAGTGTATGTTCCTACTGTCATCCTTTGCATCAACCTGTTAATATTTCAATGATTTATTCATGTTGATGCAAGTTAGCTTCCTTGTTGCCTTAAACTGCTTGACTTAGGGGTATAACCCCCAACTTGCCTCTAAGATATTCATAGGCATCCTTGGGCAACGGTTTGGTGAAGATATCTGCAGTTTGTTCCTTTGTGTGAATGTATTCCAATTTCGCTTGTTTGTCTTCTACCAATTCTCTGACATAATGATACTTGATTGCAATATGCTTGGTTTTTGCATGCATTACTGGATTTTTGGATATATTTATAGCACTTGTATTATCACAATACAATATCACCGGTTTTGTTACTTCTTCTTTCATTCCATTCAATAGATGTGTGAGCCATACAATGTTTGTACAATTGACTGCAGCTGCCACATATTCTGACTCTGCAGTGGACTGAGATATACATGTTTGTTTCTTGCTAGTCCAGGTAACCAGTCTTTTGCCTAGAAATAATGCACCTCCACTTGTGCTTTTTCTATCATCAATGTTTCCTCCCCAGTCTGCATCTGTATATGCATTGAGTTCAAATTTTCCATTCTTTTTGTAGTATAGACCAAAGTCATCAGTCCCTTTGAGATATCTCTATTCTTTTTACAGCTATGAGATGATTTTCTTTAGGATTAGTAGATAACCTAGCCACATTTCCAACTGCTAATGCTATGTCTGATCTACTATGTACAACATATTGTAGTTTTCCAATCATGGATTTGTACATTGTTTGATTGACTTCAGCTGACTCATCATTTTTAGATAGCTTATTTCCTGTGGCCATTGGTGTGCTGACTGGTTTGGATTCCTCCAATCCAAATGTTTTAAGAATTTCTTTGATGTACTTTGATTGTGTAACAAATATTCCATGTTTGAGTTGATATACTTGCAATCCAACAAAAAATTTGATTTCTCCAAAAATAGACATCTCAAATTCATGTTTCATTTTATCAGCAAAGCCTTTGCAAAGTACTTCCTTACCTCCAAACACTATGTCATCCACAAAGATTTCAGATACAATAATGTCTTTACCTTCTTCTGCTTTGATGTACATGTTGTTGTTATCATCAGTTCTTTCAAATCCAATTTGCACTAGATACTTGTGAAGTCTCTCATACCATGCTCTAGGTGCTTGTTTCAAACCATAGAGTGCTTTTTGTAACTTACACACCATATCCCTGTTGTTTTCATCAACAAATCCTTCTGGTTGTTCAATGTAGACTTCTTCTTCTAGTATACCATTTAAGAAGGTAGATTTTACATCCATCTGATAGACTTTAAAATCTTTGTAGGCAGCATAAGCAAGTAAAGTTCTTACTCCTTCCATTCTAGCAACAGGAGCGAATGTCTCTCCATAGTCTATTCCTTCTTCTTGAGCATAACCCTTGCATACTAATCTAGCTTTGTTTCTAGTAATCTCACCATTCTCATCTAGTTTGTTTCTGAATACCCATTTGGTGCCAATCACATTCTTGTCAGTTGGTCTGGGAACCAAACTCCAGGTTTTATTTTTTCTTATTTGATCAATTTCTTCTTCCATAGCTTTATACCAGTCGCCATCTTGTAATGCACCGTATACTGTCTTGGGTTCAGATTTGCTGATCAGACATGATTCATGTCTTAGTCTGTTCCTTGTCATTGGTCTTGCATCTTTGTCACCAATTATCTGTTCAGCAGGGTGATGTCTTTTTACATATTTGGATAATCTTGGCTCTGGCCTTGTTTCCATGTTTGATCTTTCAAATTCAAGATCACTATGCACTTCATTGTCAGGTTGTTCTTCATTATGTGTACTATCTTCAGAATCGGATTGTGCATTTTCTTCATTCTGTAACTCGGCTTCTGAATGCAACTCGGCATTCACTGGTTGTGAATTGGCTGAAACTGACACTTGTTGATTTTCAATTTGATTGACATCATCCTCATCAGCAGTCATTCCTTCATAAGAATATACAAAAGTTCTGTATTCTTCCATTTTCTTTGGTTCTTCAGCTTGGACTTCTGTGTGCTCATCAAAATTTACATTTGCACTTTCCACAATTTTGTTAGTGTTAATATTCAAACACTTATATGCCTTACTTCTTGTGGAGTAACCAAGAAATATACCTTCATCACTTTTTGCATCAAATTTTCCATTTCTAACATCTTTAAGGATAAAACATTTGCAACCAAATACTTTGAAATGTTTTACATTTGGTGAGTAACCATACCATAATTCAAAAGGTGTTGTATTTGTACCTTTCTTGACTTGTACTCGGTTCAGTGTATGAACAACTACGCTTACAACCTCTCTCCAGTATTTTAGAGCAACATTCTTTTCCATCATTAATGTTCTGGCATAGTCAATTACAGATCTATTTCTTCTCTCAGCAATTCCATTCTGTGGGGGAGTTCTAGGAGCTGACGTTTGTCTTTTGATTCCATTGTCATTACAGAATATCTCGAATTCATTTGATGTAAATTCACCACCTCTATCTGATCTTAGGCATTTCAAGCTTTTTCCAGTTTCCTTTTCAACTCTAGCTACATAACACTTGAACATTTGAAAAGCATCAAATTTTTATTTTAAGAACATAACAGTCATCATCCTGGAATAGTCATCAACAAATAGCATTATGTATTTATCTCCTCTATAGCTTTGTATTTCCATTGGACCACATAAGTCAATGTGAACTAACTCAAGTTTCTCTTTAGATGTATAGTTCTTGCTTTTGAAACTTGACTTTGTCATCTTTCCTAGCTGACATTGTTTACACATGATATTATCAAGCTTCTTCAATTTTGATAAACCTCTGACTTTCCTCATTTTACTGATGTTGACTAGATTATCAAAATTGACATGACATAATCTTCTATGCCATAACCATTCGTCATCAAATCTTGCAAGTAGACAAGAAACATCATCCATATCAAGGTAAAACAAATTACTCTTTGTTTGATCTCCTTTTCCTATTAGTTTACCATCATTGTCATAGATTTTTGCAGTTTTGTTTCCAAATTCCACTTTGCAGCCTATATTGCCTAACTGTGAGACACTCAGTAAATTGTAGTTTAATCCTTCAATATAGTATGCATTGTCACATGAAATTTATTCTGTGAGCTTAATGGAACCTTTTCCTTTGATTTGACATGGAGCATCATTACCAAATCTAACACTATTTCCATCATACTGAGTAAAGTTAACAAACTTACTTTTGTCTCCTGTCATGTGATGTGAGCATCCACTGTCTATGATCCATCTGTCATTCTTGTTTATACATGTCACTAGTGTTGTGGCTTCTTCTTCATCAGATTGGTCCTTCATGGCTACATAAACAACTTCATCATCATTGTCATCAGAATTTTCTTCAACAATATAACACTTCTTACCTTTTTCTTTGTAATCTCTCTTGTCATCATCTCTTATGTTCTTGTATTTGTTTCCTTCCTTGGAATCCTTTTTCTGTGGACACCTTGTAGCAATATGACCTCCTTCATTGCAATTGAAACAAATGATAGGCATCTTACCTTTGAACTTTCCTTTTCCCCTGTGAAATCTTCTAGTGAGCAATGCTTCCAATTGTTCCACATCTTCCTCATCAGTGCTACTGTCACTAAATACATACTTCATTTTTCTTCCTTTCCTTGATTTCATCTGTTCGGCATCTTTCAGTGATAACTTGGCCTTAAAAGCATATTCAACATTTTCAATTTTATAGTTGTCAAAGTTAGATAACTCAAATGCAGTGAGTCTACATATTATACCTTCAAAGCTTAGATTATTTCCTGGTATACATCTTAGCTCTTGTATTGCTGATACTCTAATGGCATAGCTAGGGAGAAAGGTTCTTAAGAACTTACTATTAACAGTATCTTCATCTAGTTGACCATTCAAGCATCTTATTGCACTTACCACCTCCTTTATTCTTGCACCATACTGAACAGCATTCTCATTTTCTTCCATTTTCATGTCATCAAACTTTCCTCTGAGACTTTCTCTTTTTGCTCTTTGTACATTCTGATCTCCTCCATAGATGTTTGATAGGGCTTTCCACATTTTGAATGTAGTGTCACATCCTTTGATATCATCAAATTCAGCATAGCTGAGTGCAGAGGCAATTTCCAGCATTGTCTGGTTGTGTTCTTGCTTGTTTTTCATGTCTTCTACAATAGGAGCACCTGTTGGATCTACATGTTTAGTGACAATTGAATTTTGGGCATAATCCCCTATGGATCCAAGATTTAGCTTCATCAAACTTTGTCATGCAACAAAGTTGTCTTTGTTGAGCTTGGGAACTTCTCTCTTTGGCATTTTGATCTTTTCTACTAGTAGTCCCTTTAAACTGAATCAGCAGTCAAGCTCTGATACCAATTGTTAGAATTCTTTAGAATAACTGAGAGGGGGGATGAATCAGTTATTCAAGTTCCAAATACCTTTTTAATACCTTTTAATGAATCCATATCCTTTTCATCTGTTCAAACTTAAATTAATCATATAAGCAAATTACTGTAAATCAACATGCAAAGATAAAACATTCAAGATCAACACATGACACAATGATTTATGTGAAAACCCAATTTGGGAAAAACCACCAGTAACATGCTACTTGATTCTCACTCTTCTGAAGTGATGCCCTGTTAAAAGCCTACCCTGTTAAAGGCTTACAACACACTATTAAATGTGACCTTGTTAGAGGATTTTACCAAACTGTTAGGAATGGGCCTGATTAAAGGTCTTTAGAACATTCCCTTGGAATTTCACCTTGTTAAAGGATTTATCTAATGGTTTTTAAACCAACCTAAGTCCATAGGATTTATCTTACTGTTACAATTGCTAGAAAGTAACGATAATGGTCTTTTGATCTGATATAACTTACAACATACTTTGCAGATTTTAGATCACTCTTTCAATTCAATCCTTATGCTTGGCTTCAATCACTTCAGCTCTGACTGCTTGTCTCCCTCCCAAGCTTCATCTTCCTGAGTCTTCTTACTCATCTTCCCAATGAAATCATCCTTGTGGTCATCTATTCAAATAGAGTTCCTGTGCTATCTTCTCCTTAGCACATTCTTTCGCATTTCATGCTTTTATGCTTGACCACGGCTCTCTCTCTCACTATCCCCTCTATTCTTTTCATTAACTTATGTCTTCTTATATAGAAGTCTGATTTGCCTTTGCCGCTCAATTCTCCCTCTCCAATTTTAGGGTTTCAAAATTTATTAGGTAGGATACAATGTATCTACCCTATATCTTGTTTTCTTCTAGAAACTTTTCCAGTTGTATCTTTAAAATGTTCTACATAGTGTTCTGTACCACCAGTTCATTGTTCTTATCTTCCTTTTAATTCACAAACTTCTAGATAACAACCTTGTCGGTTTAGATCTAGTGAATCTTCAATTTCCAAAATAATGCAGCAACTCAGCATTATTGAGTTACTGGTGCTTGGCACCTCTGTGTTACTCAGCACCTATACTTGCTTGGCACTTGGTTCTGCTCGACACTTGGTTTTGCTCGGCACTTGGTTTTGCTCAACATCTGAACTTTCTCGGCACTTAACTAGGAATTTGCTCGGCTCTTACTAGCTTGCTCGGCTCCTTCTCTCTAATGAACTTAGTTTGAGCTTTACAAAAGACTTAGATATGTTTCAGTGTGCCCATTCTTTGTATCGTATAGTATGTCATCAAATACACTTTTTCATCAATGGCTTAGTTGATCCTTGTACTTCATTACAACATCATAACTTCAACCTTTCTCTAGGTGTTCTAGTTACATCTTATTGATTGCCTCCACCTTGACAATCAACTAATTGATAGTATTTGGATCACTCCCTGCAAGTAGCAAGTTTGACATCAATGACAAAACAATGATTGAGGACATTCTTTACCAGTTCCATTATTATTCCAACAACTTTTCTTATGATCATTTCAATCATTTCCAACATTTATTTTTGTTATAAAGATTGGATAATGTATGGATGGGTGTTAGTACTATCAGAGTGCTAATACTTTGGGTTTTGTTTTTTTATCTAATGGTATATGTAAGGGCAAGGGTAGCTTAAAATGTAAGGCTTGAAACCATATTGCCACAATGTACTCTCTTTATTAATATCAATACGAACAAATATTACTAATCAAAAAAAATGTAGGATAAAATTTTGCTTTGTACATAGTTTTTGATTCACCTTTGTCATTAATGTAAAAGGGGGAGAGATGGTGAAAGGAAAATTGTATATGTAATTTGTAAACAGAGATACAAGATAAAGTATAGTCAAAGGGGGAGTAATATGAATATTGTAATTAGGAGATGTAAGGGTGTAAAGATGGTATAAATAGAAAATTATCCACATTTTGGAATTTCGTAAAGGCCATGTGAAGATTTACAAGTTTTGAGATTTTGATTTTTGGGACTTAGCCAATTTTCCCATATGTTGGCATCAATGCAAAAGGGGCAGGTTGTTGGAAATTTTTGTAATGTCTATCCCGATTTGCTTTCAATTGTATTTCCAAACTCTTTTAGGCCAGTTTAGATGTTATGATTATTTGAGATAGGGGTACTTGGTTACCTGATTGGTTGATACTATTGTCATGGTTTGCTATTATATTTGATGAGATACTTGATACTCTGGATATTTCTGGTGTTATTATGGTTCATGGATATTTATTTGATGATGACAGGTGATTAGATTTGATGCTTATACTTTTCTGTTTGGTGTGACTGATGTGGTTAGGGGAGGGAGTCATAGTCACTTGCTAGTCAGAATCTACATGATGTACCACTCCCCACCATTGCCTATTTAGTTTATATATATATATATATATATATGTACATGCTCGACTTTTATGCAAGTTGCAGGTAAATGGCATCTACTTCCTTGAATTGCCAGGATGAGTGTGCACTATTGCAATATCTCAATGGTAAAGAGGGGAGATAATTTTCAAGTCCAAATCCCAACCCTAAGCCAATTTGTCTTGTGGTAAAGGACAAGTATTTATTTCTCTACCTTTCTAGATTTATCAAGATGACATCAATTTGATGACATAAACCTTGAGTTTGAACTTCTATATTTGTCTGGTTATCATGACTCTGTAGAAATCTTGTGGCCATCTTGTGATTTTGTATCGTTAATCAGCCAAGAGAATTAATTAGGTGAATAAGTTAAGAGAAAAATTCAGAAAGGAAAATATCATAATTTTATATTTAATTAATAAAAAATAATTAAATATAAGATTAAAATTTAAAAGTTCTAATTATGGAATTAGACAATTAGATTTATTTTTAAAAATAAATATAAATAATATTTATATAATTACTATTATTATTAAAAAGTAAATAAAATTAAAATTATTGGTGTAAGTTAATTCTAATAGTGATAAAATTAGAAGTATAGTTAAAAGGGATCTTTAAATATTATTATTTGATTTTAAAGGATAAATATATTATTATTTAGTCATTTGGTTAAATTAAGAAAAAGAGAATTATAAAATAAAGTATTTTTTATGGGCACCAAGTGTGCATGAAATAAGTAATTAAATTAAAAAAAGAAGAGCTCAATTAGAAAACATAGAAACCCTAATCAAGGTTGGAGGCTTATAATTAGGAACTAGAGCTCATTTCTCCACACACGAGTTTAGAGGAGCAACTAGAGCTTTGGCAAGAGAATTTTCTTGAGGGTATTTGAAGACAAGGAATCGGTAGGCACAAGGCTTCACCAAATTTGTCAGAATCAGATTGAGGTAGGAATTTGTGCAATATCTTTGGAAATTCTTTTAAAAATCCTCTGTCTTCTTCATGCCTAGAAAACAAAGTTTGTTGTACCAGATCTGTGATTGTCTTTGGATCATTATATTTCCATGAATGTTTAAGCAAACTTGAAAATTTCTTGATAAGAATTTGACTCTGTTATTAGCAAACAACCATATGGGAATCTAGAAAAATTGTAGAAAAATTAGTTAGGGTTTGGGTGAAATTTACAATTGAATAGAATCCTTTTTTTAAAGGGTCTACTAGAAAATTTTACCCTACTGGACTATACCTATAACCTAGTATATATATATATATATATAAAATTATAAAAATAAAACAAAAAAATGTTTTATTTTTAATATATAAATTTATTTATTTTTAAATAATATTAAAAAAAGAGGGCAAGGGCCACGACCCCCCCACCCCCTTACCTCCATTGCACAACACTTAAGTTGCTACATGCAACACTTAGGCTATCACGAGCAGCCCACAGGCTGTCGCAGGTGACACTAAGTGTTGTTGTTGCAAGCAACCAACCCTTCATTAGGGTTGTTAAACTTTTATAATGATTTTTTTAAAGTTTTTTTTTTTAATATTCTTTAGAAAAGAAAAGAAAAAATTATTTATTTAATAATATAAAAGCATTATCAATTTAAGGAGAGGGGGGGTTATTTTATTATTATTTGCAATTTAGTTTTTTTTAAATAAGATTTAAAATTGTAAAAATATTAATTATTGATTAATGGAAATTATATCATTGTATTTAGACATTATGAATTTAGAATTAATATTTTTAACTTCCATTTGAATCTCTACAGACATAGTTAAATGGAAGACTGGTGAAAAGTTCTAATAAGCTAATTGATTCATTGTATGTACTATCATTAGACCATAATAAACAAATAGTACATTTGGAAAAACGTAGACAAATAAGAGATAAACATTGAAATTTTATTTTAATCAAATCAACTTGGAACTACTACCCAACTAGAAAACTTTGAAAAAGAAAAAATAGGGGACTTTATTGTAAATAGATATTTACGAAACTTTAACAAAAACACATTCCCTTCTTTTGTTTACTCAATTCAAACCTTGGTGTATATTATGGAAAGCCTATTATGGTTGAATGATTATACTTGTTATTCTTGCCTGATGATATGGGTATGTGTTATCTTGTGATGGGGTTTTGGAAAAAATACTAATATTTGGCCAGTTAGGTATGTTACCAAAGGCCTGAGAGAGATTGATTTTTGATGTTGTTTTGCAATGTTATTGTTCACTATTATATTCAACCTCAACCATTGTGATGACATATGTGTTTCTTTGTGGTAAAATTGGATATGCTATGTAAGCTCATGATTGTAATTTTATAATAAAACCTCGAGGATGGTTTAGATATATGTTATGCTTCCAATTACTTGTATAAAATGGTGTGGCTATTGTAATTACATTTGATATTATTTTATGATCTTAGGGTAGGATTATCTATGTGTCTTTTGGGAAGTGGCTTGCAAAGGGGGTAAGAGCCCTAAAGTGGTTACTTGGGTAACTCTTTGTAAGTAGTGTTAATAAGTGATAACATGATCATTAATGGGGTTTTAAATGAATTAACTAGATATTAGTTTGATACCTTGTCCATTCCTTGAGTGCTAGTATAGACTAGGATGGGAGTAGAGAGGGTGCACAGTGTATGCACCCTAAAATGGTCGCCTAAACTATGGGCCCCCATTATTCAATTTATCAATTTTTCTGAATCAATGGTGTGTAATATTTTATTAAATCAATTTCCTTGATCAAATTCAATTTGTTTTATTTCTAAGGTTGATCATTTTATCCTAAGTCTTATTTAATTAAAAGAAAATCTCTCTTTTAATTAAATAAAATAATTCCCCATTTAATTAAAAGAAAAGCTCTCTTTTAATTAAATTCATCCACATTTAATTAATTAAGAGAAAAACCCCTCTTTTAATTTAATTAAATATTTCCTATTTAATTAAAAGAACTTGCTCCCTTTTAATTAAATAAATCCCCACTTAAAGAGGAAATAAAATAAATTCTTTTATTTAATTTCTCTACACTTAAATGCACATATTTCTAAGTGGGACTTATCTTTCCACTTTTTTCTCAACCACTCCTCTTTTCTCATTGGTGGATCCTTATTTCACATGGATCATTATTTCTCCACCCTTGATTAAATCTTTTTCCTCTCAATCTAGATCGTCCAATCTTCTTTATAAGGGAGAGCCCTCTCCTCATTTTGGATACCCAGGATGATGCTATTGTTATGCTACAAGATTGGAGAGAAAATTTTGAAGAAGAAGTTTTGAATGCTAAAGATTTTGTGGAGAACTTCTATCTTCTTGTCTCATTCTCTCTTGCACCCATGGCTTTTATCATGGGCTTTTATCATTGCATTTGCATATTAGTTTAGAGTCATATTTGCTTTCATAGATTAGATCTTGCTTTGTTTTGCATTGTTATCATTCAGATTAGTTTTCATTTTCATTTGCATGCATATTTTTGGATCCTTGAATCTCTTGTTTCATGGTGTACTTGCATGGGCACAAACTAGGTCAAGTTGAGGGCCTCCATTACAAACCCTTGCACTCCATGAATAGAGAGCTATGAGTCGCCATTTGAGACCTCATTTTTGAGTAATCTTGAATATAATGACTCATAGAAGTGTGCTCACATTTTAGGCATACACATGGTTGCGACCTTGCTTCATCGGCATGCCTTATCTGTATGAGAGGATATCAATGCCACATAGAGTCACTAGGGGGTCGGGGTCCTAAGAAATTGCCAAGGTAACCTTAGAGTTGGCTCATGAGATGACACTTTCTCATAAGCACATTAGGTTTCCTATGTGTCTTGTTGCCTCTGGGATTAGATGTCACCGTGTGTACTTAGTACCCTTGAGTTAGACTACCTTCAGGATTTGGAGACTTAGTTTTATGTTGTGATCTATGGTTGATATCTTTTTGGGACTTGAGATTATCTCCTCAACAAGGTGGGAGTGGGACCACTTAGGTTCCACAAGTTTGGGAGGTGGTGACTCTTTACCATTGAGGTGCTACAACTAGACACCATTGCTAGACATATCATTGATGAAATTGTTCTATTCTTTCTACCTTGTGGCTATGTTAGATGATCATGCATATTATGTTGTTCTTCAGATGAGGAATTCCTTTGGCAAGGTTATTTTTATTATGATGTATATTATTTTATCATCTCATACCCTATGACATGTGTTATGGATGAGTATACACCACTATGTACTTGCATGTTCTTTTAAGAGCTTTAATTATGTGATTAATATGATGACATAGTTATGATTCTTAATTAGACATAAATCCTAATTAACTTTCTCATGTGATTCAACATTATGGAACCCTTGAGGAATGTAACTGTTATTGGTTTGCTTATTTTATATGTGATGTGTACATGATGTCATTTGCTTCTGCAATGTTCTGTTATATGTTTTACTTTTAAAAAATATGTTGAGAAGACTTAGTATCTTGTAGTTTAGTTCCTCTTGGGTTCTCTAGCAGGGTGTTACAATTTGGCTACGGTAGATAGTATGAGGTTGTCATTTATGACAACATATAATCAGTATTAAGTGAGCAGATTATGAAGATGAAGTTTTGGTAAGAAGACTCAGAAAATTGTCTAAATATCATGAAGTTTATCTATCAATAAGACATCATTTTGATTAGCGAGCTTCATAGAAACATTATTGGTACATGTATAGTTATAAAATGGTAGAGTAGATATCATACTACATGGTTGTAAGTGCACAAGTCACTTAGATCATTATAGACAAAGTTATTGTGGTTTTACCAATTGTTGTACTGAACAGACAGAACATGACAAAGTTAAGAAATCAGTTATTTTATGTTAAGAAATTATTTTGTTTACCAAAATAAATTACTTGACTAATTAGGGATGGAATCCTAGATGTTAACCCTAAGTGGGTGAAGTATAGTTATGTTATAAGTTTTACTTTTAAAAAAATGTTGAGCAAACTTACTATCTTTTAGTTTAGTTCCTCTTGGGTTCTCTAGCAAGGTGTTACAATTTGGCTAGGGTAGAAAGTATGAGGTTGTCATCAATGGCAACATATACTTAGTATTAAGTGAGCAGATTATGAAGATGAATTTTTGGTAAGAAGACTCTAGAAAATTGTCTAAGTGTCGTGAAGTTTATCTATCAATAGAGACACCATTTTGATTAGTGAGCTTCACAAAAAAAATATTGGTACATGTACAATTAGCAAATGGTAGAGTAGACATCATACTACATGCATGTAAGTGCACAAGCCACTTGGATCATTATAGACAGAGTTATTGTGGTTTTACCAATTGTTGTACTGAATAGATAAAACATGCCAAAGTTAAGAAATCGGTTATTTTATGTTAAGAAATTATTTTGTTTACCAAAATAATTACTTGAATAATTAGGGATGACATCCTAGATTTTAACCCTAAGTGGGCAAAGTATATTTTTGTATTTTGAGACATGTGTGAAAGTATGAAGGCCGACAATACAAAAAAATATGGTATAAAGAACAGTTTTGGAAGTGTGAAGTTATGTAATGTTATATGCAAGTATTTGTCAATGTGATGCAACTATTTGTGATGCAAAATTTGACGTTGAATGCAATAAGAGGTAGTGTATGCGAATTTGGTACAATGAGCTACAAAGATCATATCTATATTGAAGATATCAACAATTGTAAAAGATGTTTTCATATCTATTCCTTTTGTATGTAATATATTGTTGTATATTGCATGTTTGGGCAGTGGGATCATCTTGCATACATTTTGTACTTGTAATAAAAACTCCTAATAGGATTGAGCCTTCTAACAAGCCCTAGTTTTCTAACAAGGATCAAGAGACTATACAAACGTAATAGACTCCTAATCGGGTCAATATCTTTCACAAGATACTTTTAATTAGTGGATCATTTTGTCGATACCATCCCCACTAAGGTTTTCCCTTGGACAAGGTTTCCATAGTTAATTAATAATGGTGTTATGTGTTGCATTGCTTTATGGTTGTGTTTACCATTCATCTTAATCAGTTTAATTTATTATGCAAGTTATAAGATTGTTAATGATATCCATAGTTAGGAAAACATTTGTGAAATACTAATTCACCCCTCCTGCTCTTAGTATTTCATATTCTTAACAGATCTATTTCTGAATTTCCACATTTGTAACTAAAATATTATCCTTTGAAAGCCCCTGAACAAACCCTACTCATTTTTATTTATTGGTCTGACATATAATGTGATCGTTTCCATAATATTTAAGAGTCTGGTCTGGCATATAATTTGGTCATCTCAATAGCATTTAAGATTTTAGTTTGACTTATAATGCAATTCTTTCAATAGCTTTTAAGGTTTTGGTCTAGCATACAATGAGGCTTGTCCTTATCAATTCTATTAAACCGGTTGTTAATTTTGCACAATATTTAATAAAAATATTATTCATTATAACATTGTTCAATAATTTTGTTAATTGACATGTAAAGGCCTCACCAAACTTTATTTACATCCAATCTTTCTCTTGGAAGATCTATTTCTAAATTTCTTCATTTACAATCAAAATATCATCCTTTGAAATCCCCCAAGAAGCCCTACTTATCAAATTTTTATTTTGATAGATGATTGGACTTATCTAAACTCCCTCAAAAAAATTATTAGTTGATGCCTATGTATAGGCAAGAGACTAATGTTCCTATATGCCCTTTCTAATTAATTTAATTTGAAGGAAGATTTATTTTTAATTTTTTTCTAATACATAATTTCTTTTTTCTAATTGATAGGTTCTAATTTCCTAGGATTTTATTCTTTTTTTATTAATTTAAAAATATCAACAATAAAATGTATGATAGTTTGTGGAAACTCTTGGAAAGTTTCATAAATATGTGGAACTAGCCTTGTAAAGCTTTGTGACTCATTAGTACTAATCAAAATCATGGCGCCTACCTCCTCTAAAATCTTCACATGCTATTATAGTAGCCTTTTGGAAGCTTCACATGCTTTTATTGAAGCATGGCTTGAGAGCTTTAGACTGATCGACAACATGAAAATTGAGGATTTTGTTTTCCAAAGTCTAGTCCTAAGACAACAAGGCATTCATCAATCATAGCAGATTGGTGGGCTCCAAAAATCTGCCATATTTTTAGGAGATTGTACCTCACTCCCCAGTCATTGACAATAAATTCTACAAGTTGAATTTGTAGTTCAATCACAAATTATTGCCCAAATTTATCAATATCATCTTACAGGTCTATTAGAAGTTGTCCTAATCAAATTTGCACCCATTCTTGCATACTTTGATTGTTGATGTGGATTTTGAGGGATCAAGTAGAAAAATTTGAGGTTCATCTTTGTCCAAAAATCCATTGTGGTGGATTTTAGAGAATGTTGGCAGCTTCAGTAATTCACCAAATTGTAATTGGGTTGTAGGTTAGAATTATTTAAACTCTAGATTTCAAATCAGTTTGATATGTGCAAAATCTAAGTGGCCCTAGGGGTGAATGGGCCTTTAGTCTGTCAAAGGCTTTTTCTTTCTTGGATATCTATTGACTTTTTAGAGCTCTATTTTAGCAAGTGGTCATATGATTGAATTTGTGGGCATCAAGGATTCTTTTCCTGTCATTTAAGATTGACTTTTAATCTTTTCCAAACCCTAACTTGATTGATAATACCTAATTCCAATACTAAATGCAAGTTAACCTATAACAATCAATTAATGGGCAGAAAACCTTGAAAATAAATTCACAGATCAATCTGAAACATGATATCCTTTGAAAACAATACAAAAAAGAGGTGTTCTTCAAAGCTAGTAGATTAGTAGCCTGTCTAAGTCTAAAAGTAGAACTTTCCAAACTAATATCTAAAAATTGACATGATGCATTCAATTTCTCTTCTAAAACTCTTCATTTCTGTTAGAAAAGAAATTGTAGAGAATTACGTGTCAAGCACTGGAACTGAGTGAAGTCTTCAAAGAATAAGTAAGCAAATGTGTTGAAGAAAACATGTGCCTTATTTAATTGAGCCATTAAACTCACCATGATTAGGTGTTCTCCTCCATTCCCTACTACTCATACCAGCAAAATCATGATGAAACCTGAAGAATTTTTTTATCGTTTACTTTGGAAATTGTAGTTTGCATATGGGGATAAAAAATCATTACGTCTTTTTTGTTTAGAATCCATGGAAGATAAAGATAGCATCACTTTCCTTACATGTAGTTGCACATGAATTATTGTCTTAAAAATTACTAACAATTCTTTGTTAAAATTATAAATAAAATAGTTTCAAGCTAAAGTTGTCAAATATAAATATAAAAGAAGAAGAATTATATGTCGAAGTAAGCCTATTATGTCATTGAAATTAGGTAGATACAACTTTCCATTTTGTTTGATCCATTTCAAAAAGTCGCCTAACTTGGTAGTTAGGTTCTTTTAAGCTTTTTTCTCTGCATCAATGAACTTTGATTAATAAAAACAAATTTTACAAGACAAAATAAGAGAAGATTAATATTTTTAATAAAGATTAGTGTGAATCCATACATAAGATAATTAAAAATTTATTTTAACCAAAATATTCATAGTTTTATGAATTAATTTTGAATTGATAAATAGTTGAAGAAAAGTAGAGTTTTGAGTACTTTAGTTTTTTTTTTCATTTGTTTATAATTCTTAATACTTTTTAACATAGAGAGATTCACTCTTGGTCAATGCCCTCATTTTATAGATAAGACTTTTTTTTTTCTTTTTTAATTAAAAAATTCACATTTAAGAAAAAATATATGTAGGTTAAATTCTTAATTTTTTAACAGTGAAGAATAGTTAAGAGTCAAAATTTTGAACAAGTTTATACTAGCAGTTGCACGCTTTTGTGCTTGCAATGATAAGCCAATAGATGCTTGATAATAAAATTAATTTTTAAAATATAATCTTATGTGAACAAATTATATTATTAATAATTTTCAATTTAAATAACGTAGTATTTACTAAAGGAAGACTCATTCATGACAAAAGGAGCACAGAGGAAATTGTTGCCTTAAAACCATCATCTGATACCCTGATTTTCTCCCATTAGGAATTCATGGATGACACCATTTTGGGGGGAGAAGCTTCGATGGAAGAAGCCAAAAATGTGAAGTGCATTCTCAACACCTATTCCAAAGCCACTGGCCAACTTGTCAACTAGAGCAAGAGCTTAGTTTTTTTTATTAACACCCTTGTTGAAAGACAAAGGAAAATAGTTGGCATTTTGGGTTATGATATTGGTTCTATTCCTTCTACATATTTGGGGCTTCCTCTAGGGACCAAACCTATTGACCTCTTTTGGAAAAATCTCATTGATAGATTTAAGAGAAAGTTGGCTGGCTGGAAAGGCATTACCCTAAGTTAGGCGGGAAAAGTGCTTCTGATTAAATTTACCCTACAGAATTTGCCTACTTATGCTTTAAGTCTTTTCTCTATTCCTACATAAGTGACTGATACATTGGAATCCATCTAGAGAAATTTCCTATGGGCTAGCACTGAAGGAAATAAGAAGTACCTTTTGGTGGCATGGGAGACTATTTAAAGACCCAAAAAGAAAGGGGGTTGGGGATTAGAAACTTGAAACAATTCAATAGGGCTCTTCAAGCTAAACAAATATGGAGGTTTTTTAACTCCACAAGGGATTGGAGGGATATTTTGAAGGAAAATTATGTAGCTAATATAAATTTCAAATAGTTCATAGGTAGGGACCTTGACCCTATGTGCTTAAAATGAGAGCACACTTCTATGAGTCATTATATTCAAATTGCTCAAGAATGAGGTCTCGAATGGTGGCTCATAGCTCTTTATTCATGGAGTGCAAGGGTTTGTGATGGAGGCCCTCAGTTTCACCTAGTTTGTGCCCATGCAAGTACACCATAAAATGAGAGATTCAAAGATCCAATATGCATGCAAATGGAGATGAAAGCTAATATATATGATAACAATGCAAAACAATGCAAGATCTAATTTATCAATGCAAGATCTAATCTATGAAAGCAAGATCTAAGCTAATATGAAAATGCATGGATGAGATATAATAATGGAAGACATGGATGCATAAGAGAAGAAGAGTAGAAGATAAAAATTCTCCGCAAAAAGCTTTTGTATTCAAACTCCTTCAAAAATCGCTCTCCAAACCTGTAGCATAAGAATAGCATAGAGTGTGTGTATGTAAAATGAGGAGAGGGCTCTCCCTTATAAAGAAGATTGGATAATCAAGATTGAGAGGCAAAAAGATTTAATCAAGGGTTGAGAAAGAATGATCTATGTGAAATAAAGATCCACCAATGAGAAAATAGGAAAAGAATTAAATGGAATCCCACTTAGAAATATGTGCATTTAAGTGTAGAGGAATTTTTATTTAATGCCCACCCGTAGTTTGCTTTTATGTTCTGATTGCCAAATTCTTTTAGGCTGATTTTGTGCATTGATTAGTTTTAGAGATATTGGATTTACAGTATTATGATATTATTTCATGACTTGGATTAGTTGTGTATCAATGATGATTACTTGGCTGATTATATTTCACGTGTTGTTTAATAACTGTGGTTACTAGTGTATTAATGATGCTTTAATGATTCGTAGTTAACAAGTGAGATTTATTTCATAGCGATGTGAGATGATATTTTTTAATGATGACTATTTCATATTCATAATGATGCATTTTTATAACTGAACATTTGATGTTTGACTTGTGATTTATTATGGTACTTAACCCATACTTGCATGTGTATGGTGTGTGTGTCTATTTTATCTTCTATCTGATGTGTTTGATGTGGTTAAGGGAGGGAGTCATAGTCATCTACTAGTTGGGATCTACATGATGTATGACTTCCCATCATTGCCTGTTTAGTTTAGATATATTTATATACATGTACATGCTCATCTTTTATGCAGGATGTAGGTACCAAGCATCGACTTTCCTGAATTGTCAGGATGAGCATGTCCAATTACAAATACTCAAATGGTGAGAATGAGAAGATAATGATCAAGTCCAATCCCAGTCATAGCCTAAAATACTTGTCTTACAAGGAGGACTTGTAACAAATTGTCTACCCTTTTTAAAACCCGTGACTCTTTTGTGCGTATGTGGTTTGATTTGTAACGCCCCGCCAAGGGATCCAAAGAATTAACCTAAAGTTTCACTAAGTTTGGTAGCATTTTTTTTTTTGAAACATGAAAGTAAAACCATTCATAACATAGTAGCGAAAGCAATAACATCATTCAACTGAAAGTAAACATAAACATACATAATAGGTTACATTCTTCATGGATCCCTTAACGTTGAATTACATCTATTACTACATCCACATAAAATAATAATGAAAAGTCCAATGTTCATACATTACATTTTAGAATGCTCAATCATCCGTTGTACATGCCACAAGGTATGAAATGCTTAAAAGAATATATATGTGTGATAATAAAATACATCTTCATAAAAGATATAAACATCCATCGAAAACATAATTAACCAAGTGCACGGTTCCTCCCAACCATAAATAGCATCATTAGACCATCGTGGTTCCTAGCCATCCCTCCCTGCGTAACATCCCAAATCACTGAAGAGATCATCAGTATTAACATAGTAGGAATGTCACTCCTAAATCATACTACATCATATGCTAAAAAGAAATCTAACATGCAAAGTAAAGCATAAGATAACATCATCTAACATATGCAAATCATCAATGTAAGGATACGTGTCCACCATCGTAATCCATGAACAGAATGAAGATAGATACCAACAAAGAATGCATCAGCCACGGTGTCTCAAATCGATCTCAAATGATAAGAGTGAAAAAGCACTACCACTCGACCTCGTGGAACCTAAATGGTCCACTCCCACCGCACTGAGGAGATAATCTCAAGTCTCAAACAGGCTAACCAATCTCATAGCACAAATACTCTTTAAGTCCAAAAATTCTAAAAGTATACTAACTCAAAGGTTCCAATCACAAATCTGACATCTAATCCCAAAGGCACACAAAGACATGTAGGAAACCTACTATGCAAGCAGGAAAGTGTCATCGCACGGATCACGCTAGAGTTACCCTAGTAGTCTCCTAATAGACCCCGACCCCCTAGTGATCCGTATGTGGCTACTAGTATCCTCTCATATAGACGAGGCATACTACGAAATGCAAGGTTACAACCAAGCGTTCTCTCTACTCCCATCCTAGTCTATACTAGCACTCAAGGCATGGGCAAGAACAAACAATTATCTTTTTAGGTTCATTTAAGTCATTATTAGGTATAATGTTTTCACTTATTAAGACAACTTACAATGAGTTACCTTGGCAGCCTCTTAGGGCCTCGGCCCCCATTGCAAGCCACTTCCTGACACTACAAGTAGATAACCTACCCTAAGCTCACGGAATCATAAATCACAAAATCACCACAGTCCTATACAAGTGACTAGAAAAATACCAAAAGATAATCCACAATAAGAGCATCAAATCTCCATGAACAAAAGAAAAGCATCCATAGATAATCATGACCACAACAGTTCTCTATTGGCAACTGAAGGTATCACTGATAATCTCAATAATCATTGGTTCTCAACAAGCAACCAAAAAGTATCTCAAAGTAATATTGATCGAAGACTCCAAAATGGTTGAGTCAAAATATGTCACATGACATCCTCAAGATTAGATAAACAATTCAATCCCATCAAGGCAACTGGAAATTAATCCAAATACAATTGATCGATAACTCATAAAAAGGGTCACAGTTTACACAAGAAGACTGAAGACAATATCAATCAGCATGCCATCACATAACCATGGTTGAGTTTAAAAGATTGAGATCAAAAGACATCATCATGACATCACAATCATAACCTCCGAGCTTCTGGTAGACATCCTATAACTGGTCAACACTAGTCAACCCAAAACAGATAGCATAGAGAAAACATAAAATGTTGATGTTTGGGTGGACGTCTTTGGATATGAATTTTGGGAGACAGATGGACTGCATGTGATTAACCTTGTGCTGTGGATCTGCCTTTTGCATGGTGAGGGCCTACGTGCCCTAAGCCTGCTGCTCTCGGTGTCTGCTACGGTTGGGAGCCGTTGTTTATCGCTTCAGCCTATGTGTTGGGGGATACGTCCATGTAGAAGAAGTGGGGAGCTGCGGGGAGAGCTTTGAGATTTTTTGTGAAGTTGGGGCCAGCCAGATTTTGCTGCTTCGATAGGGCTTTCTTCCCTCTGTGGCATGGAGAACTCTTTTGGTTTCTGGTGAGTCTGGTTTTAGTGTTTGGCTTGGAGGCAATGCCTTTGAATCTGAACATGTGGCAATCAGTGGCCCTCGAGGCTCAAATTTTGACTGAGAATCAGGACATGCCTGATACATCTTTTCGGATGCGAGGAGGGGCTAATGGCCAGATGGGCAATATCCCAGCTGGGGAGAACGTGGCCTCATCAAAAGGTTTTATTCGTATTAAGAAGATGAATGGGTGTTTGGAGAGATCCGATGATCGACCAGTGCTGGTTATTCAACCGGAGCAAATTTTAGAAGATGTAGAATATTGGGGCAAGCATGCACTCATATGCAAATTTTTGGGTCTCTGACTCCCTCTACCTATGTTGGAATCATGGGCTCATCGGGTTTGGAATCCAAAAGGGGATATGGAAATTCTACTGGCAGCTAACAACTATTTCATGGTTATTTTCTCAAGCATGTCGGACAGGAGCAAAGTATTTGAAGGAAGCCCATACTTCTTTAACCAGGTTGGGCTATTCATCAAACCCTGGCACACTGGATTCAATTCCACTGAGGAGATCTCGTCTCGGGTCCCTGTGTGGATTCGGCTTCCATGTTTGCCACGAGAATTTTGGAGAGAGGATATTCTTCATTCGATATCTCTTTTGCTTGGGAAACCAATTGGGTCGGCCACCCAAACCCAGGATCGAAAGGTAATTATATATGCACGTATTTGTGTGGAGGTTGATCTTACTAATCCGCTACCAGATTCTATGGAAATTTGTTTAGGCTCTTGTTCATGGATTCAACAGCTGGACTATGAGACTCTACCCTTCAGATGCAGGATTTGTCATGAGTATGGGCACTTGCAACGCAAATGCCCCCGAAATAAATTTTCTCAATCATCAGCAACTATGATGCCGACCCCTAAGGATGAAAAAGGCAAAACCTCGATGCTAGTTGGTCCCTCTGGAGATAAGGAGGGTTTTATCCTAGTGAAGCCACGTAATAAAAGAAAGGGGCAGAAGAGAACTTGGACGAATAGACAAAGTGATGACACCTTCAACAGGTTTAATGTGCTGGAGAACTTAATACAGGAGGAAGGTATACCTGTTGAGACACCCCCAATTGATGACTCTCTTTTGGAACCTCAGCTAGAGGAAGTTGAGAATCTACTCCAGATTCCTGAGGAAGTACAAGACCAAACTGTTGGCTCGGATGGATTGATTCAGGAGTCATGTTGTGATATTCTTGGTAGCTCACATCCCCGTGATTGTCCAAATATCATAGCCTCTACCCACTCTGGCAAGAAAGGAGTGACCCACAACACAAAAGGCTCTAAAGCTACATCCATATTGGGTTTACAGCAAAAGCGCTTTAAAAAAGGGACCTCAGAAAAATCTACTAAGAGTGGAAGGAAAACGGATCAAGAGAAAGTTAAGATGATGGGTGAGACTTTGGTTGAAGTGAGGTTTGTGAAGCCCATTGATTCCCACTTCTCGCAATATTCTAAATGATTGTTATTTCATGGAATGTTAGGGGGTTGAACAACATCCCTAGATAAAAGGTTGTTCGCAGATTGATAAATTCTCACTCTCCAGATGTCTTTTTCATTCAGGAAACTAAACTTTCAGTTGATGAATTAAATAGTTGTGGACCAAAGTTATGGCCCCATGGTAGCTGGCAGGCTGTAGGTGCTCAAGGAAGCTCAAGTGGTCTTGCTTGTCTCTGGAATCCTAAGAAGGTAACTCCCCTATGGTGGGTTACGAGCAGATCCTCCATCTCTTTTATGGCTTCTCACTTTGAGATAGGTGAAAGGTGCTTGTTTTCCAATGTTTATGCTCCTATTGATTTAGTTGGCAAATCTCTTATGTGGTCACATATTAAATTTGTCCAATCTTTAGACCCTTTCCTTCCTTGGATTGTTGTGGGAGATTTTAATGCTGTTACTAATCTTGAGGAAAAGAGGGGAGGAATTTCTCGATTGGGTCCCTCTTCTAGTATGCTTAGAGACAACATTAGTGCTTTGAACCTTATTGATGTTAAACCTACTTCTGGCTTATTCACCTGGAACAATAGAAGGAGTGGGATGGAGGCAATCTCTGAAAGGCTTGACAGGTTCCTGGTATCTTATTTTTGGATGAATATTAAATGGGCTACCAGTTCATAAATTCTTGATTGGAGAGGCTCTGATCACTAGCCTATCATGCTCTCTGTCACTCCTTTCAAGACTTCTAAGAATCCCTCTTTCAAGTTTCAGCTGATGTGGTTGAGAGATCCTTCCCTTCATGATCTTATGTTATCCTGGTGGTATGAGGGTAGGCCCCCTCATGGAACTTCCATGTACACCTTTGAGAAGAGGCTTCAGCATGTGAAGTTCAGGTTGAAACAGTAGAATAAACAGAGTTTTGGAAACCTTCAAAAGCATTTAAGGGGGGCCCAGGCTAGGCTTGACAATGCCACTCGCCAGATCAGGGACCAAGGAATGTCCCTTGATTTAACGTCTAAAGAATCCTCAGCTTTGAGGGAGCTTGAAGAATGGGAGCTTCAGGAGGAAATATTCTGGAAACAAAAGTCTCGAGTGGATTGGTTGCTGGAAGGAGATAGAAACACTGCTTTCTTCCACAACACTATTAAAGCTCGCAGGTTTGGAAATTCTATTACTTCTCTTGTATCTTCTTCTGGAGATCCTCTCTCTTCCAAGGAGGCAATTTCTTTAGAGGCCACTAATTACTTCTCTCATCTCTTCTCTAAAGAGGAACATGTTTCCTTGGTGGAGACAAGAGCTATTTTAGATTGCATTCCTCATCTTGTGTCTAGCAGTATGAATAGGGATATGTTAAAACCTATTATGCTCGAAGAGTTGGAGAAAGTGGTTTTTGGTATGAAGAAAGGTAAAGCCCCAGGCCTAGACAGATTTCCCATTGAATTTTTCTAGGAGCTTTGGGAGATTATTAAATTTGATCTTCTAGAAGTTGTTCGGGAATCATATCAGAATAAACAAATGCTCAAGTCCTTGAATGCTACTTTCCTGACTCTTGTCCTCAAGATTGAGGGAGCTAACAGGTTGGATCAATTCAAACCTATTGCTTTATGCAATGTCACATACAAAATTATCACAAAATTAATTGCTGAAAGGCTTAAGCCTTTTCTTGCCTCTTTGATTTTCGAGGAACAAGGAGGTTATGTTGGAGGTAGATAGATCCTTGATGGACTGGTTATAGCGTCGGAAGCTATTCATTCTATGGCCACTTCCAAGGAAAAGGCTATGTTTATTAAGCTGGATTTGGCTAAAGCTTAAGACCAAGTTAGTTGGGATTTTATGGGTCATGTGCTTCTTGCTTTTGGTTTTGATATGGAGTGGGTGGATTGGGTTCTCAGTTGTGTGAATTCCACTTCCTTTTCAGTCCTTATTAATGGAGAGCCTATTGATCTATTCTTTGCTTCTTGAGGGCTTTGGCAGGGGGATCCTATCTCTCCATATATGTTTATCATTATGGCAGAGGCTCTGGGAAGATTTATAAAATCTCAAGCAGGAAAGGAGCTGGTTCAAGGGTGGAAGTGGCACAATGACATTCCAACATACATGCACCTCCAATTTGTGGACGATACTGCATTGATGGGATTGGCTACCATAAATGAAGCAAGGAACTTCAAAGTGATTTTGGATACTTATTTGAAAGCTTCTGGATAGCAGATTAATGAAGGTAAATCATCTATTTATTTCTTTAATACTCCTCAGTCAATTCAGGTCAGGATTGCTAGAATTCTCAAGTTTTAGTTTACTTCCCTTCCTTTGATTTATCTTGGAGTGCCACTAGCCCTAGGAACTTAGCTGAAAGATTATTGGCAAGGTCTTTTGGACAAATTTCAGAGCAAAGTGAGTCATTGGACTCATAGATGGCTCTCCTCAGCTAGAAGGGTCACCCTCCTCAGGACTGTGGTTCAGGCTCTTCCCATTTATAGGTGTCTTGTCCAAACTCCTCCCATTGGAGTTACGAGAGATTTTGATGCTTTGTCGCTATAATTTCTTTGGTCAGGCACTCTCCTCTCTTCTAGATGGAGCTTGGTCAACTGGAACACTGATTGCCAGCCTAATATTGTTGGGGGATTAGGCCTTAAATCTATGGCTCTTAGTGTCAAAGCTCTGGTGGCTAAGTTATATTAGAGATAGTGCAAGAATCAAGATCAAGATTGGGCTATATTTTGGCCCATAAGTACTTCCCAGGTGAGGATTTTCAGGATATTCCTAGATTGGAACTAAATGGTAAGGGATCCTTTATTTGGGACACTCTTAAAAGAGGTGCTCCTCTCATCAAGGATGGCCTCTTTTGGATATGTAATGAGGGATTGAGTGTGTTATTCTGGCACGACTCCTAGGATGGCTATCCTCCCATTCTCTCCAGCCATCCACATCTTCAACCTCTATATCCGATTTTTTCTGCTGCAGGATGGAACAAAGTCGTTCACTTCAAAACTATGAAGAGATGTGGTCTGATGATTGTTGCTAGTTGGAAAGATCCTCAGGATTGGCCCCCGGGGGGCTCCTCGGAGCTTCGAGCAAAGTTGGCCAATCTTCTCTCTCTTAGGCTGTGCAGTTCTTCTAAGGACAAAGATATCCTGGCTTGGGGTCCTAGCCCTAAAGGTAGTTTCAGTGTTGCCCAGGGGTATGCTCGGCTGGATAGTCAATGTAATGAGATTCAAAAAATTCCCTGGTGGCGAAAGGTTTGGAATAGATTCTCATGGCCTAAATGTAATTTTTTTCTATGGCTAGTTGCTCAAAAAAAGTGTCTTATGTGGGATAACCTCCAGAGAAGAGGGTTTCAGGATCCTTCGATCTACCCCCTCTGTAGGATGCATGGAGAAGATGTTTCTCATTTATTCTTCTTATGCCCTCTCTCTAGAGAAATCTGGCATATGTGGTGGGAAGCATGGTGTCATGGATTCAATCATGCTAAATCTCTTATTGAGTTTTGGGATAGCCTGGGTAGACCCCCTACAAAAACCTCATTCCTCCAAGTGGACTGGGCTGTTGGACCTTCTTTCATTATTTGGAATCTTTGGCTAGAGCGTAATCGTCAGATTTTCTATAACTCCAGCCTGGGGGTCACTAAATTATGGCAGGTGATCTTGATTAAGCTTCAGGAAACTATCTGTGCTAAATGTGATATGACGGGGCCAATGGATCCTGATGACTTCAAGATAGTTCAAAATTTGGGATTGGCGAACAAAGAGTTGGGAAGTAGAAGTAGTAAAGGATCTCAACCACTAAAAAGAAGAGTGTGCAGGATAGGGAGATGGAGACCTCCACCAAATGGCGTCCTAAAGATTAACACTGACGGTTCCTCCCGTGGGAATCCTAGATAGGCTAGTGTGGGGGGAATTAGGAGAGATGTAGATGGCAAGGTTTGTTTCATATTCTCTATTCACAAAGGAGTTCATTCCAATAACGTGATGGAGGCCTTAGCCATTAAGGTGGCTATGGAGTGAGCCTGCTCTCTTGGATGGAGGAGAATAGTGTGTGAATCAGACTCTCAGATTGTTGTGGACATGATAAGCAACCACAGAATAGAAGATTGTAACTGGCATATTGCCTCTCTTGTTAGAGAGATTCTTCACTTGAGTAGCTTTGTTGATGAGATTTCCTTTTGTCATATTCCCAGAGAATGGAATGGAGTTGCTGATGTCTTGGCTAAATGGGCTTCGGAGAAAGGTGCTAGTTGGGATATTTCTGATACGAATGATCTTCCTGCTGATTATGTAGGGACTTTTGAGCATTTAGTGGAAAAAGATAGAACTTAATGGTTTTGGGTAGTGGTTTGATGGATTGGGCCTGAGGCCTTTGTAATTTGGCTTTCAATGAATAAATTTTTACCCCTTTTTTTCAAAAAAAAACACAAAATGCAAGCACAAGTTGGGTTCATTAAAATCTCATAATTGAATTAAGTGTGGAGGTCTCAGTTTTCATTTTTTCAAATTTAGATATCTAGTGGAGAAATTTATACATTTTACCTAACCCATGTATTTATTTGATAGATAAAAGTATTCTCCCCAAAATGCATAAACTCAATTTTCTAATTGTTCTATAGTATATTGTTTGTATAACATTGTTTGAAAAATGACCCCCATCATGTTCCAATATGACTCATTGTAGATTTTAACATGAGTAATTACCAATTTTATTTTATTTTTTATTAACATCTTTCCTTTGTAATTCAAGTCAATTAAATAATTAAATTAAATCTATATTGTTAGACTATAATATTACAAAATAATTAATTATTAAAGAAATGATCAATTAATACAATTCATTTATCAAATATAATTATTATTAATTATTAATAACATACACACACACACACACACACATATATACACACACGCGCGCGCACACACACACACACACATACACACACACACACACACACACACACACACACACACACACACACACACATAAATATATATGAATAATTATTAATATTTAATAATAATAAAAAATCATTATAAAAATTGAAATGTGAAAATTTGATTTCGCAACACATAATAATTTTTTTTAAATGAAATGCATAACATATATATATAATACTGTTGTCGGTATGCAGTACCTTGCGGTCGCAGG